>VUQR01035288.1:56292-69205 GCA_015108515.1 Hemichromis elongatus | reverse complement strand
GGGCCTTAATCAATTACATCACCTTAAAAAAAAGGGGGGGGGGGCAATTATTTATCTATATTTTATTTAAAATATTTTGGCCTAAAGTTATTGTTACCAAATACCCATTTAGACGTTTATTATTTATTATTTAGCAACCCTGCCGGTATAAAGAGCTTTGGAGTTTTCAATAAGTGGAAACACTTTTTATTCACCACAGTCTGCGGGGAAAAAAAGGAAAGTGAAAGAATGAAAGAGAGAGAAAAAATCTTGGCAAAAAAATAGGCCAAGCAGTACTTTTGCTTGTAGTAACAGACCTTTTGTTATCCTTCATGATTACTTTTTAGTAGTTTTGAATGCAAAGCTATAAGTACAAATAATGTTTTGGTCTCACTGTAGAACTTGAGTCTATGCTTTTATTTTGAAGGTATACAGTTGTAGAGGAAAATTGTATGGCATTACATACATTGTGCATTTAGGTAGTTAACTGAAAAAAAAAACTAATGTTTTAAGATATTCTTTTGTCGGGGAAAACAAATTGTGATTCACACCTTAATTTTGGGACTGCAGAGATGTTTTGCATGATCCTGATTTCTCTTATACTGGACCTTGGTGGAGCCCCCTCACTTTTCAAAGCAAGCCATTTTAGTGCCTCTCCTTATAAGGCTGTTATCCCTTAAGGCCATGTTCTTCTGACTGACTGAAGAAACAGAAAGTTAGGCTGGGAAAGGTGGGCTGGTCTGCTCTGCTCACAGACAGAGCTCTGTGCCTGAGATTGGAAGATTAGAAATATCCCCGTAAGGACTTTTTCTTTTTTAAATTTTAATAGTTAAAGTTGGTGACACAGTGATGCTGGTTAACACTGTCACCTTGCAGCAAGAAGGTTCTCGATCTGAACTTGCCAACTACTTATGGACTTTGTGTGTGGGGTATGCTTGTACTCTAGGAACTCCAACTCCACAGCCCAAAGACAAGTATGTCAGGTTAATTAACTGCCACTTTGTTTTTGCCTATTGATAGAAAGATTGTCTGTCCACGGTGTACCCACTTCTCACCGGCAGTTAAGCCAAAGGGATGAATGGAACATTATATTTCAGAGGGTGTCCGTGTCATCGCACCAACTCCTGTGGTTTTCCTTGCTTAATATGGGCCTAATATGATACTTTGTAACAATATGGCAAAAAAAAAATCTGCTTTAAAGTTTACACTGATTCTTGTTTTTTTTAATCATGTTTTACAATTTTAGAAAACAATTTCTAAAAACAGATTAATGAAACATCTTGAAATGACCTAAAACTTTTAAAGAAAGCTATTTAAACCACATTAGTTCTGATGGTCTTTGAAGTTTTTCTGTTTTGTTTCCATTTCTATGGAGAGAGTTGGTTCTATTTGTAGTTTCTTTGACTCCACTGACTTCTATCCTCAGCTTTATCTAAGACAACTCAGATTTCAACACGACACACCACTCTGAGCATGTGAGCTCAAACCTCAGACCTGCTTTGCCTAGATTACCTTTAACAACAGATAAAGCCTTGTGTTTCTGACAGGTAAACATGTAAAAACATATCTGAAACCTTATATAACGTGTCTTCCCAGTCTCTGCTGCTACGCACAGTGACAGGTCTAGATGCGTTTTACTGACGACTTGTATTCAAACAGGCTTTTCGTACAGTAATTGTTGTTGAAACAGCTCCAAGTTGAAAGACTTGTTTTCTGCTTGCTGGAGCAAAACCCCAACCTCACCCCTATTTTCTTCACTAACCTTAGTTGTAATCTTTTTGTTTTTTCTTTTTTTTTTATCTCCAGTACAACTGCTCAAAAGCCCCACAGGTGCCAGTTTCTACTGAAGTTATTTGTTGTAGAGCAAAAGTCACATAGAAGTTTGGGTAATTTTCTTTGATAATTAATTGATTAATGTGCACAGTTCTAAAAAAAAAAAAATTGCATATCACATGTTGCATATAATGTTTATATGTACAACATTTTTATATTCCTCTGCTCTACTTCACATGACTCAGAGTTCTCATACTGGGCCTTGTTGTGGTCTCTCAGTTCATCCATTGTCAAAAACAAGCCGTTTTTAGCCATTTAACTAATGTGGATTTGCATGATTCACAGTTCGAAATAATCTTTTTTTTTTATTTTTTATTTTTATACTTCTCCTTGGTGCAGCCTTTTAAATCATCCTCAGTATGAAAGAAGTAATTTTAGTACCTTTGAAGGTAGCCCCTTCACCACCACCGTCACTGCCATCTATCTTTCCTCTGATTGGTTGCCCCTCATAAGCAGAAGATGGGTGGGCTTATGAGAGTCAGAGCTTTGTGTCTGAGATGACCGTAATAACAGGTTCACTGTAACTTTGACTGGATTTTTTTCTATGAGAGAAACAGAAAATTAGGAAAGCAAATGTTCACCACTGAGAAGACACAATCATATTACCAATTGTTCCTAATTAATTTCTGTCAGTTAATTATTATTTTAATTAAGCATTCAAGTTTCATTTTGGTACCTGGTTGCCTGGGAAAATTATGAATTTGACATTTTGCTCCAGGGCACATTATAAGGCCAATCCAGCCATGCTATAGGACAGAATCATATCATTTGCATCTGTGGGACGATCTTAGCTGCAGTGATCAACAGAACCCTTCTCCAAAAATAAGGGGAAGAAATGATGTGTTATTGCAACAGGCCGTTTGAAGCAAAGTGCACCCTTGAGAATCTTTTATATGAGGACACAAAACTGATTGTTGAGGTAGATGCCTTTGAATGATTCATAGGTCAAGTACAGGTCTTAAGTGGCTTAACATAAAAAACGTTTCATCTAAAAATGGTCAGGTAGAAGAACTGGAATGAAAATGAGTGGAAAAAGCAGCCAATATTCATAAGGAAAACTTTGAAAGACCTTCAAAAAGCCTGGAGATGTATTTGTCAAGACCATTTTGACGATGACAAGAAAGTCTGACTCCTTGGAAGCAAAATATAAAGAAAGGAGGGGTGTATCAAGACTTGTGGACAGTACTGTACGTGCCAACAAGCAAACATGCTGCCTTTTTAAATTCAAATCTCAGACTTTGTGTTTTTTGTGAAAAAGCTAGCCAACTTACACATTTTAGATGCCTATCTTCTTAATTCCACCTTTCCAAGAGTCAGCATGACATACTTGTGAACTTTGAGATCTGCACTTGGTTTTTTAAGTGGTCTGAACAAGTGGTTAGCAGACCACAGTATGGACCCTTCCTAGCATTTTCTTTCAAATTTCTTTCAAATTGCATGATAATATAAGACCATAGACAACACAATCTAGCTTCTGGAGTCATAGTCTATGTTTGAAATTTAAAAAGAAGATTCACATTTATTGATCTCATTTATTAATATACTGGGAGCTATAGTTTCCCGTTTATTGCAAGAGAGTCCCATATTAGGCTGTAAATAATGAAAAATGACTGAAATTATATTTACTCACAAAATAAATCATAATAAATATTTTTATTCACTTTCTAAAGGGCTGTTTGGAGGTGATGTTACACGACTGGTCCACATGTAGTTAATGAAGACACTCCCTTATCTGGAGTATGCATTTCCCTGTTATTTTTGGCCATATTAAAAAATGTGTTTAAGATTAAATAACCTAAACCAAACTTTAAAAATGTTTAAAATATGTTTTGTTACAATACTTTTAATTTTCACTGGTTGTTAAACTTATTTATTGGTGTCAGAAATATTCATGTGTATTGAAAAACGTGGAAGAAATGTCCTGACAAATGCACAATCACTGGGGCGATCGTGGCTCAAGAGTTGGCAGTTCGTCTTGTAATCGGAAGGTTGCCAGTTCGAGCCCTGGCTCCGACAGTTTCGATTGTTGTGTCCTTCGGCAAGACACGTCATCCGTTGTCTACTGGTGGTGGTCAGAGTGCCCGGTGGCGCCAGTGTCCGGCAGCCTCGCCTCTGTCAGTGCGCCCCAGGGCAGCTGTGGCTACAATGTAGCTTGCCATCACCAGTGTGTGAATGTGTGAACTAAACATGTTTGAACAAAACTCAGAAACAACAATGACAAAGGCAACTGTCTCTAAAACTAACTCCAATTAAAATTCACTAATAAATACAACTGTAAAAAAAACTTTAAAAAACTGATAAAATTATACATCTTTGACTCTAACACTTTTAGGTATAAAAATAAGTTCATGGTCGACCTAGGCACCAATGACTGCAAGGTGCCTAGGCTGCAAAACAAGCCCAAATCATCACCCCTCCACATGCTTGACACTTGATATGAGGTGTTTGTTCTAAAATGCTGTTGTTGGATTTCTATGAACATGGTGCTGTGCAGTATGACCAAATATCTCCTTGGGTCTTGGCTATCTAAAAGACACTGTTCAAGAAGTCTTTTGATTTGTTAAGATGCAACTAAACAATCATAATAATAATTGTACTTTCTATTAATTATTAATAATAAGGTGCACACACTTGCTGATTAGTACTTCTCAAGTAATCAAGTACTTCCTGCTACTACTTATCCTCTTAATTCTGATGGAAGCAGGAAGGATACGCTTTATTCTTCCAAATTATCTAATTTTAAGACCTAGTAGGGACCAGCTGATTTGTATTAAGTCCAGATATATAAAACCCAAGCAGGTAAATATAAATAAATCAATATTACTTTTAGCAGTACTGAACTATATTTACATGTGTAGCACGTAGGTGTGGTAAAGTGTTGCCGCACAGCACGTAAGACAGTGTCAAACAACAGTATTGCTCAGTGTTGCTAAATCTTTTAACCTGCCATGAAAACAGCAGCGTTTGCAACACCGTAATCAGCTTTTCTAGGGCGTCACTACATGCTCCAAACCTTGTGAGATATTTCACATCATTAAATGACAAAATACGCAATATGAAACATGTTTGCAAGAGTTTGCAAATGCGAATTTCATCGGATTTATAGGTCACGTGTGGTGTTTGGTCCTTATATATTACCTTGCTTTGAATGATTCCCAAACATGTGAGCCTCTGGGAACAGCCTGATCTTTTTAGTACACCGAGCAGTCGGTAGAGGGCGCAGTGCTTGTTTATCGCTTCTCTGAAGCCAGCCGGCACTCATTATAAACTGTCGTTTTACCCACTTTGCGTTTTACATTTTAAGCCGGTTTGGTTTGTTTTGTTTAACCAGTGTTTCCACGCATTTCTGTAATAAACATTAACAAGTAGTGAGAGCTTCTCTGCGAGATTTTTTCTCCTTTTGTTATCCGCTGCCACAGCCACAGAGAGCAAACGGACTCGCTCACGCATCTCCTCCTCGTCGTCACGGGCAGATCACGTTTTCCTTCCACCAATCAGGTGGTCCGAACAGGACTATAAATCCAACAGGCGACGCGGTGAGGGGCAGCAGGAATGAACAACAATAGAAACCTACACAGGAAACACACATCCACAGACTCTGTACATCTTTTAATATTTTCTTACACTTAACATTAGGTAAGTCGTTTTTTTATTGAATCGAGTCGTTTGTTAAATGCTTGTAGAATTTGTGCGTCCGAGGAAAAACACTGATAGTGATGTTAACTTTAATCCAACATCCATTTGCTGTTGTGTTGTATTTTTCAATTTGCGCGAGCTCCTAGTAAATGGCTGTTTGTGTGAGAGCAATAGTCGATCAGACCGGTTGATCACAGATGGAGCTGTTGTATAATCGGTCGTGATGGAGATTTCGGTAGCATTTAGGTACTTAGGTATTTACCTGTGTTCTGTGAATATTCTTGACATCCTGCCTGCTGTTTCACACATGCCTTCAGAGACATTGATCTGAAGTGAAGCTCACCATGCGCCCATTTATCTCTGTAGGTTTTCAGGGTCAAGAAAATGGCCACCTCAGCGAGTTCAAAACTGAACAAAGCTGTTAAACAGCAGTACATGAGCCTCCCTCAGGGGGAGAAGGTACAAGCCATGTACATTTGGATAGATGGGTCTGGAGAGGGACTGAGATGCAAGACCAGAACTCTGGATTCTGAACCCAAGACAATAGAAGGTAAGATGTAGTTCCAGAATGATCAATATCATTCAGGAAAATAAAAAAGCATGGATGACAACATATTTTAAGAAGTTTTTTGAACAGGGTTGTTTGTGTTTTTTTGCCAGATCTCCCTGAGTGGAACTTTGACGGCTCCAGCACCTACCAGTCAGAGGGTTCCAACAGTGACATGTACCTAATTCCTGCTGCCATGTTCAGGGACCCATTCAGGAAAGACCCTAATAAGCTGGTGCTCTGTGAAGTGCTCAAGTACAACCGCAAACCAGCAGGTGAGTAGAAATTTACAAACCAGGGCGTCATGGGATTATAAGCTGTCTTAAGTTTCAGCTGATTTCTGACGCTGCTCCAACAGAGACCAACCTCCGATACACCTGTAAGAAGATTATGAGCATGGTGGAAAACAACAATCCATGGTTCGGTATGGAACAAGAGTACACTGTCCTGGGTACAGATGGGCATCCCTTTGGTTGGCCTTCCAACGGCTTCCCCGGTCCACAAGGTGAATTTCGGCCTCTAACTTGGCTCATTTTGTTGAATTATAATATGTCAGTAATCCAAAGCCCAGCTGAGTGTTAATGTTTAGTCTCTTTCCACTTAATCAGGGCCTTATTACTGTGGAGTCGGGGCAGATAAGGCATACGGACGAGATGTAGTGGAGGCACACTATAGAGCCTGTCTGTATGCTGGTGTTCAGATCTATGGAAGTAATGCTGAAGTCATGCCAGCACAGGTAAGTTTCCATTACGACAAAACACAGTGTGTAATAACAGGTAATTATTAGTGTAACTGTTAATAAGGCCTTCTTTGTTGTGTTTTAGTGGGAGTTCCAGATAGGGCCTTGCGAAGGAATCAGCATGGGAGACCACCTGTGGATTGCTCGCTTCATCCTTCACAGAGTCTGTGAGGATTTTGGTGTTGTGGTGTCCTTTGACCCCAAGCCTATCCCGGGGAACTGGAATGGAGCTGGCTGCCATACCAACTTCAGCACAAAGGAGATGAGAGAGGATGGCGGGCTTAAGTAAGGATGAATTAAAACTCAGTTTAGTTTAACAAATAAAATGTGGGTTTTGGTGTGTTTCTAACTTCTACTCGTCTTCAGAGTCATCGAGGATTCCATTGAAAGGTTGGCAAAAAGACACAGTTATCACATCCGGGCCTACGATCCCAAAGGTGGGCTCGACAACGCCAGACGTCTCACTGGTCGTCACGAAACCTCAAGCATTGATGAGTTCTCAGCTGGCGTGGCCAACCGTGGGGCCAGCATCCGCATTCCTCGCTCGGTGGGACAAGACAAGAAGGGCTACTTCGAGGACCGTCGCCCGTCCGCTAACTGCGATCCTTACGCCGTCACAGAGGCACTGGTGCGCACATGTTTGCTCAAAGAAGAGGGCGAAGAGCCCACAAATTACAGCAAGTGAATGGTTTAAAACAAAAAGATCATTAGCAGTACTGTATTTAGCTCTGTGTCTGTTTCAAGACTCGACAAACCAATCTTTATTTTTTGAATTTTCTACTTGAAACATGAAATAATGATTGAGGTATTCCTGCATTCTTTGTGCATTCAACTGACACAAACACTGCCACGTTTTGTCTTTGTATCACAGTAGCTCATTATTTGTAGTGATGCACACTAATACAGTTTGTTTAACTTGTACTAAAGGAAATATAAGAACAGCAGCTTTTTCCTGGAGCTCTTGTTACATTTCCCCCAAAGGACAAAAACCCAAAGCATTTGAATGTTTAAGCAATCTTGGCCTCTGTCTCGATAGTGTTTGTGGATGGGTAAGGTTACTATGTAAGCCAGTCTACTTTTGTAGGTTTTTTAAAACGATGCATGTCTGTTTTATCTCTTACAATTGTACTTGTTGCGCTCTTTAATAAACAGCTAACATTTTTATGTATGCCTGGTTTGCAGCTTCAATCCCACACACTTCATTTTATCTGGAGTTGTATTCCCACAGGAACCAGTTCGCATGACACTGGACTGTCAGCTGACACGAATCCCTGAAATGTGACTGTCATTAAGGGAAAATGCCCTGTAATGTTTAACAAACGGTGATTAATTTAGACAGCCACACCCCCCCTTCTCAATTTAAAAAAAGTCGAGCACAAGATTAAAAAGGCGATGATGACGCTCAAACTTTAGAGTGGCTTTGGTAGGTTTATCATTTCATGTTAAATACATTAAACACACTGATTGTGCCAAGTAGTCACAGTAGATTTCACTCTGGCACAGGCCTGTACGATTGTCTTCCTGGTCTGTTGCTTTTATCACAAGCTTTGATAAGCTAGAGGTTTAAAGTAGGTCAGGAAAGTAAAGACAGGATGGCAGCCTTTGTACTGAAGTCTGCTTGAAGACCAGAGCTTCAATGGAAAAGGGAAGACCCTTCATTTCGAGAAGTTGTACAACATAGGTTCTAGTGTATTCTTAAGGAACTTTAGGTTAACTAATACGATTTAGCTATAATGGTAAAAAAATAAATGGTTTAAGTTGTGTCACCGCAACTTGAACTAATAAGCAAGACTGATTCCTAATCTCCACCGCTACATTAAAAGGCACATGCGTTCTGTACTAAGAATTCAAATTCAATTGAAACCTCCACAATGTAGAGCCATACATATGGTGCCTCTCATTTTGTAATAAACTTGAGCAGATGAGAGTGACGTATTCCCTACATGCACATGCCCGACATGTTTTCTTGCCAGAATGAGTGTGCTCGATGGTCAGTGTGGATTTGATGCCAAACTTTTAGTCCAGACATGACAGCTCCTCGGGTCGTCCTCCATCCATCTTGTTCCTGGTTTACACAAATCACTTTCAGTTCTGCTTTGCATGACTGCTTATCCTTTTCTCAAATCATGCAGAAGTGTATTAAATTTTTTGTTGCGCAGCCACTAGTCTAGTTTATTTTACTCCCCCGTGAAAATCAATTTGCAAAGATTTGAAACATGCATGACTTTGGAGACAGTCTTCTCTCCTTTCACTGTTCATAAGGCTCTATTGTGTGAATAATGGATTGTGAAAATGTAAGATAAGGGCCTTTACTAAGAGACACATTGTATTCCTCTTCTGTCTAGAAACACTGAAACAAATGACAACGCCATGTGTAGTCATAGTGTAAAGGATTGTTCTAGCATTTATGTAGTGTTTTTTCTAGTTTTGCTGACCACTTAGTTTTTTACACAACTCTATACACATTATCAACCCTGAAAACATGTCTGGCCAATTTAAGATCATCAGTTTACCTAACACGCCTGCAGGAGACCGAATACACAGGGAGAAAACGCAAACCAAGCTCACCAGGAGGTTCAAACCCAGAACTTTGCTAGTGCTAACTTATTATAAAACATACAGAAAACTAAATTTTATCATTGTTGTCATTATGTTGTTGTTTGTTCGTCTTTTTTTGTTTTTACTGTTTTAATATTTTAGATGGATTTTGACTTGTGTGTCTAAAATGACTAGGACAGAACTAAACTGAAACATAGTTTAGTTTAGCTTTGAGGGGCTATGACATAAACATGGGTGGCCTGGGAAGTTAAGTTTTATGCCATGCTTTACTTGCTGAAAATTGTACCATGACCAAGAGCTGGTCTGGAAGAGTGCTCTGGTCTGTTAAACCTGCTGTAAAACATACTTTCTCCAAGGTTCATGGGGTGAACACCTGGGGCATAAAAGGTAAAACACGTTAACTAATTGCTTCATTCAGTGAACACGTTTGTTTATAGTTCCAGAACAGATGGCCAGAACACTGGTGTTTTAGACACAGTTTTCCCCATAAAGCAATGGCTCTTTATATTTTGCATCCAAGGAGTCAAATCATCTTGTAATTTTTTTCCAAGTTTTTCTCTGGACATTGGCTGCTTTTTCACTCATTTTCAGTCCACTCCTTGCCCCTGGCCATTTTAAGAGGAATGGGTTTGTTTTGTTTTCTGTTATTAAGCAATTTATCAATGACTTATGAATAAGCATCACAAAAGGAAACTAACCTGACAACCTGATGAACCATTTGTGAATCTACACATAAAACAAAACTAGCAAAGAACTACGTTTAAACTGTAACCTTAGGTACTTTGTTACCAGCGGTCTGACAGGAAAACGTGATTTGTTCCCATTTCTTTAACTGAATCTATAATGCCAAAGATTATACAGTTTGACAAAAATAAAACAGAATGGTGCACCAACATTGGGCTTCATAAAGACACTTTATGTACTATATTTCCATGTATGATTGCACATGTTTCAATACATTGCTGCACCTATTTCCCATTGTCCAAGCAAAGCATAAAGGAATGAGGAGTTACACAAGGTTTTTGTATCGTTTTATAAGTGTTAGATTCATTAGGTATTCTGTACATGTCAATAGTTGTTTATCTCTCTGTATAAGCCCTGAGATGGACTTGTGCCATGTTCTGGGTGTGCCCCACCTCTCTACTTGTGACCTGATAGACTCCAGCCATACAACAATGGATGGATAAGCAGTTAACGTATACGGATTTAACTTTAGTCCATATCAGTTTCTATTCAGCTCAATATGGTGTTCTGAGCTCAAATGCCTTTAAGTAAAGAGGAGCCAAAGTGCGTGTAGTAGTATCTGCTTACAGTATTGCATGTGACAAGAGTTTTAAAACCCACCAAACTCAATTTAGTTAAGAGCTTACTGCCAAACAAGAGGTTCAAATCACGTGCATAGGCCACGTTAAATCATGCCCAGCAACCAAGCTCAGGAAATGTTCCAGCATTCGTAGAGAGGCATTTTGGATCCAGGAGAAGTTACCGCCTTACAGCATATTTTGTCTTTTTTTATATATAGTTGTTTTTTTTTTTTGTTAAATAAAAAAGGAGTGCATTTAAAAAAAAATCTGTTTCCACAAACAAGCCTTACAGATCGAGACTATGAGCACATACTCGTACGTGCATATTTATTCTACTGCATATATGCTGTTTCACAACCTATTGAATTGTCTTATTGCATTACAAGCACAGCCCCTCCTTATGTTATTTAACCCCAGTGGACTGTCTATAGAAAGGTGTGTAATTTTGTCAGTTTTCCTTCAACAACATGACGATATTTGAGATTAGGTAAGATGGACGGATAAACTGGTCAAAAAGAAGGTCCTGTGAAGAGAAAGATAACGCCTTTGGCTTTGTTTCCATGGCAGCCACAGTGTAAGCTCAAGCAATCTGGTGTGTGGAAGAGAGGCGGGGGCTGGGTTTCCATACCAGGCAATTACATAACAGTGAATATGTATAGTACACAAAACAAAGAGCAGTTTACAAACCTAGACTGCACCTTTTGTTAAAAAAGTCTGGTACAACAGAGAGGCTGCACACTATATAATCCCACTTCTTTTTATAGAAATAAATGACTAATCAGTGTAAATTAAAACAAATCTGAATTGCAATTCAGTCAGAGGTTCTTGGATTAATCAGATATCTTGAGTCCAGACAGCAAATGAAGTACCATGCTTGTCTGTGTTAGGTCTAATCTCATCACATAAATGCAATCTCCTGTTCTATGGAGGCCCTTCAAGTCTAGCTATCAGCACTGTCATTGCTGTCATTGATGATAGCACACTGGCTGTGATTGCCCCCCCCCAATCCCACCACATACCCTTAGGTCTCGTCCCACGTGGTGGTGAGTTTTGGGGACATGTTGTGGAAATCTTTGCAATGTGGTTGGTCTGATGGTTGGAAAGTTGTGCAGCTGTGAAAGCAGAGCGGCACAGTGAGACAGAGAGGTTAGAGAACCCTGGACGAAGGAGCACGGACGAAGCCCGGACCACCACCAATCGTGACTAACATCATCGCCATTTTAAACAAACAATCAGCAGTTGCACAAAGAGAACCGGCTTCACCACCGTGATTAAATGTGACCTTAAAGCATGCATCTTCTTCCACCAGACAGTTACTAAAGTGCATTCTCCAGCTGCATAATGAAAAACAACATGGCTCAGTTCAAGATATAACCAAACTCTGCACAAAAATGTCAGTTATGGTTGGACAAGGAGATGCTTTGTGTTTTTGTATATGTGCCCTAATAAGCTTTGCTGCACATCCACCACAGCTGACCTGCTGATAAGAGACATGGAAAAGCATAAAAGTGACACTTCCAAGTATAAGCTGAATACATGGAAACTTAAAGAAAAAAATCACTTAGTGTCTTGTTCCACAGAATGATACATGCAATTGGAAACTTTTCTCCATTTAAAACTGACACACTTGAAGAAGCCTCACTTGACAGTTTCTGCAAAACTGGTACCTGATAAAATATGTACCTACAGCAAGGGGGGAGGGGGGGGGGGGCTGGTTCAGAATATAACCAGCATGAAAAAATGTCTCAGTTTAAAACTTTAAACTTTAAAACTGGTCCCCTCTGTGTGGGATCCACATGTGGCACTCACTTACGTACAAAGAGTTACGACATGGTTACTTCGGCAGATTTCTACACCAGATGCCATTCTGCATGCCATCCCCCAAAAGATTTATGTCTCCTTCAAAGCTCAAACCAGGGAACTTGTGCTTGAGTCAAAATTTCATGGGGACTTGGATTTGGATTCCATGGCTTAGTGTCTCCTAGGTCCAGTATTTGTGTTAGCCAAACTTTGAGTACAACTTTGATTCCTGACGCAAACATGTAAACCACTACACTATCAAAGAAATCCCATCAAATGAGTTAGTCTGGCTCGGTAAATGGAATATAACCTGGTATCTTTCACTTCTTGAATTCTTTTGCAGTATATAACATCCATTTAACTGAGTCTCAGTCTCATATTTCTGACAGAGTAATTAAACATGTTATGTGGTTTCATCTTCTCCACTACATGCAGGCCCATAGGTGGGTGAACTGTAGAGCTGTGTGTGCAGTGCAAACTCACCCTTATTCAACATGGGCCAAAACTGGGTGTGCC
>VUQR01035288.1:36411-48311 GCA_015108515.1 Hemichromis elongatus | reverse complement strand
TACATATATATATATATATATATATATATATGTGTGTATATATATATATATATATATATATATATATATATATATATATATATATATATATATATATATATATATATATATACACACACAAACACACACATATAGATAGATAGATAGATAGATAGATATGTATGTATTAGCAATATATTCGAGTATATTTTAATATGTATATGTATATATTTTTCAGGTCAGTGTAATTGTCTAACAAAAAAAGGGTTAAAAGTTCTGTCCGTCTCCAAATGAACCTCATAAAGCATTTAATGTAAATATCAATGCGCGACCAACCAGCACTACTTGCATACCTAATAATACGACCATTATATTTACCCGTTTAAAAAAATATATCACTCACTTGATACGAGTGCGAGTACTTATGAAAAGTATTTCCTGGTCTGTGATATGTAATTTAAGCATGGTATTGCATTTTGTTTCTTTTTTGGTTTAAAGGCAAGTTGAATGTCTCATTAACGCCCACCTGAGCGTATAATCTAAATATCAATGCGCGGATGGCGATACTAACTCACACACTATTAAAAAGTTTTATTTTATTTTAATTTTTCTTTCTTTTGGTGTTGTTGTTGTTGCTGTTTCTGCTAAAAAAAATAAATAAATAAGTTAATAGAAATAAAATTTAAAAAAAGAGTCAACACGTTCTGATGGTAAACTCAAAGTTATTTTAAACTTAGTCTTTCCAGTTCATTCAAGGATCCAACCTAAGCGAGCAAACTGTTAAAGTATCTGTCTTTCTACACTTCAACGCAATCTGAAAGTCTGCGTCTGATCCAAATACTCAACAAGTCATATGTAAAACGGGTGGCAAGTTTAGTGAGTGGAGGGTAAATTGAGCCCGGCTGTGAAGATATAATTGCTGCTGCTGACTTGCAGGATACATGCTGACCTACAGAGGCTTGCTGCCAAACTCCGCCCGTTAACGCAACCGGACATCTCTCATAGAGTTATACTAGTACCAGAGCTAGTATATCTCCCTGGCATCTCCGGGATCTGACCTGCTCGCGTGGAGACTGCAGGGTAAGCTGCTCTATAAAATGATTTAATGTGTGAAATTACAAAATAATGAGTTGTTTTTATTTTTATAGTAATATAACGCTGCGGGAACACATAGTAAAGTTCTAGTGTCATATGACGAGCATGGTGCCAGAGCATGCGTGGGATATTTACAAGATACTGGTGCATGCAGCAACAGCAGACTTTCTGCGAGAAAGTCTGTGTGGCATCACTTATTTATCTAAAAATATATAAATAAATAATTCAAAACACATTTCTGACAAAATCATGTCAATCTGCAGATGTCTAATGGGACAGATGTTGACAAAAAAAGGAAAAGGAAAAGGAAGGGAAGTGTCACTCATTTTCCCCTGGATGGACACATCTTGAGTAACACTCACAGTGTGAATATAGAGTCTTCATTTGGCAGTAATGGTGTAAGGATGGAGCCGTTCCCAGAGAGTAATGAAACTGGAATCCTTTATCTGAACCCTCAAACACCAAACTACTCTCTTGTGGAGAAGTTTGCAGGGCTTTCACCAGGAGAAGAAACACCAATCCAGGTTGAGCAAGAACACAAAGGAGCATCACTACAATGCGTTACATATACTAAGACCAATGACATATGTAAACCAAATGACGCGCTTCTGGATGCCGTGAAACAGAATGAAAGGATGTTCTTAAAACAATTCAAGAGTCAAAGTGATGTCTCAGACCAACAGAGGACATCTAGGCTAGAGTTAAGTAGTGAGGAATCTTCTCCAAGCGAAGGTGAGAATAAGACCAAACATCTGAATGTAAATAGTCCTTCAGTTATGAAATTACTTAAAAAGTGTAAAGACGACAAAATCCCTCGACTTTTGGTAGCAATGAAAAAACGCAATGGAGTTGACACTGACTCAGAGGAACGTCCATTCAAATGCACGCACTGCCAATGGGCTTTCAAGAAGCTGTGCAACCTGCAGAGTCACTTACAAACACACACAGGCCTCAAGCCGCATGTGTGCGATATATGCGGCAAAGCTTACTCGCATCAAGGCACGCTGCAGCAACACAAGCGTCTGCACACGGGTGAAAGACCGTATCACTGCCCCTTCTGTGTCAAAACTTATATCTGGTCCTCAGATTACCGTAAGCATATCCGTACACACACTGGTGAAAAGCCGTACATCTGCGACACCTGCGGCAAGGATTTCATCCGCTCTTCAGACCTGCGGAAGCATGAGCGGAACATGCACACCAATGACAAGCCCTTCCCATGCACGCACTGCAGCAAGACCTTCAATAAACCCCTATCTCTGAAGCGCCACGAGCGCAAGCACCTGGGAGAAAGACCCTTCTCCTGCCCCGACTGTGGAAAGAGGTTCGCCCTGGCCAGCCGCATGGCAGAGCATCAAAAAATCCACAGAGGAGTGCGTCCTTTTGTCTGCTCCGTGTGCTCTAAGTGTTTCACAAAGTCCTCCAACCTGACCGAGCATGAAGCCATTCACAGCGGAGTGCGTCCCCATAAGTGCACAGAATGTGGCGTGGCATTTGCCATGGCTTCCCGCCTTGTTCGTCACCAGTTCATACATAGTAAAGAGAAACCCCACAACTGCGGGGGCTGCAGCAAGAATTTCAGTCACCCAGCAAAACTGAAGCTTCATCAGGAGCAAAACTGTGCAGGGAGGATTTTTGTCTGCACAGAATGTGACAAATCCTTCCAGTGTTCCACAAAACTTGCACAGCATGTGCAGAAACATGGGGACAAAAGTGTGCCAGCCTGTTAAAGACAAGAACTGTTCATATCCATCACTGTGCTACAGCTGTTTCATTTCAGTTATTAAGGTCAAGAAACGTTGGACAAAAGGTTACAGGGCACCACTTTACATATGCTAATGTGCAATATTTATTTAGAGTGCCATGAGCTGTAAAATGTTCAATCTGTTTCTCCAGGGTGCTGGGTTCCCACGGGAATGTCTTGGGATAAAAATTACCGCCAGCACAGCACTGACACTGGAGCTGACAGTTTAATGGTGTGATATGAAACTCATTAAAAGAGCACTGAACCCTTTTTTAAAACTGTGAATACACTGTAAATGTAATTAATGTTACCCACAGTATAGCAGTTTGGCATTTAGGAAAGTCAGACACAGCCCTGAACTTTACAACACATTTCCCAAAGGAAGTACCTGTGGAAATGCACATGTCCAGTCAAACCGGACACTAAATATCTTTAGCCTGCCTCATACAAAGTCGCTTGACAGTAGTTTAGGTAATAGGTGACAAGTTTCTGTATTTCTTTTTTGTTCTTTAAATGTCAAAAGGGCATTTACAGACACACATAAATGCCCTACCACTGTGTAGCAACAGTGAGAGAAGCCAAGCGTACACTAGACATACCAGCTTCAAATGATAGGCAGCTTATTGTTTTTAACCCTTACAAAGAACAATACAAATACAATTAAAATATTTAAGTACTGCTTTTCAGTAGATAAGATTTTGCATCACTGATACTGAAAACTGTGACATTAATACATTAATAGACCAGTGCTTTTCCTTTTTGCTGATTTGGATTTTTTAGATGTGAATTTCATATACTAGTACTTTGTACTCTTAGTGTGCTTTATTTATTCAACTACAGCACTTGTCAAGCTTAGTTTTGTAGTTTAATTTGTATTTTAATAATAGAATTACACATAGTGAGAAAAATGGAGTTTGCCCAGATACAAAGTGTGATATTTTAATTCTACAAATCTAGTACCAGGGATTGTGCCGTTTGTCTAAACACAGTAATAGCTTTTATGATATTGCACTATATGTCAGATTACTGTATATTAGGTCTAAATGTATTTTAATCATGCATGCTGTCATTTGCTGAGTTTTGGTTCTTTGTAATCATATTGCTACACCTACAAGATGCGTAGCATGTTTGCAGTTAAACCAGCATTTTACTGTGAATCTGAATCTCAATAAAAATGTTGTATAAGATGGCTACCTGTTGAATAGTTTTTTTATGTATTTATTTTCCAATTACCAAAATATATAACTTTGAAGAACTTAGTATATTTTAAACAGTCATGAAAATGATTAAAAAGCAGTTATACCAAAAATGAAAAAAAACGGTCTTATCTGGAATCCGTTTTAAGCAGTCTTTCATAAATCCACTCTGATATTTTTTACAGTGACACTTTATTGGCAGAAGGTATGCCGTAGTTCACATGCTGCATGTCTGCATATGTGTGTGTTTGTTTGTGCGTGTGTGTGCCACTCATTCTTGGCTACTGCAGACTAATCGTAAAAGGAGACGGCACCTGCCATGTTGTCACTTGCTCTACATTCATTTAGAGGCTCTATCGGGAATTACAGCTATTTCTTGGCAAGATGTAATTATCCAATATGTGACTATTAACATGACTGCAGATACAGCTTTTAATAATACTTTCCTCTGCAACAAGAATCAGCTGAAAATCTAGAGAATAAACACATTTCATGTGGTCGTATAGAGGTGCAAAAAACACTGACATATACATTGAAACTTAAAGCACAAAGTCACATGACTTAACGACGTCTCAGTTACATCCAAACATGTTTACAAGGTGACACAGAAATAAAAAAGGTCAATCTAAAATCAATTACAAGAGTATATATTACTGTTTTGTTTTTTTTTATATACAATTAAAAGAGCCGTGTGTAAAATCAACCTTTTAAATGCTAAACTCTTTTTATTGCAAATTAGTCATCAGCACATGAACAGTTTGGTCCTGGAAGCACCTGCTCTCTGGTGGGTGTAGAGCGGGGTGTTCAAAGCCAGGCCTCAAGGGCCGGTGTCGTGCAGGTTTTAGATATCACTCTGGGTCAACACACCTGAATCAAATGATTAGTTCAGTACCAGGCCTCTGGAGAACTACAAGACATGTTGAGGAGGTAATTTAGCCATTTAAATCAGCTGTGTTGGACCAAGGACACATGTAAAATCTGCAGGACACCGGCCCTCGAGGCCTGGAGTTGCCCACCTCTGGTCTACAGCCATCTGTAAAACACACTGATGGCTCTGTCATGGTTTGGGGCTGCCACTGCTGTTACAGCTTAATTTTTCAACAATAAAGAATAAAGAAGAACGATCCCAAACGCACTGCCAAGGCAGTAAAAGCATACCTAGATAGAAAATCAATTAATGGGACACTGTCAGTCATTGATTAGCCTCCTCAGAGTCCACACCTGAGCATTGTTTAAGCTTTGCAGGATCAATTGACAGAAAATGTAACATAAGGCAACTAACATCTTAAAATGAGCTTTGAATGTCCTTTAAGAAGCTATTCTCAAAGATGTTCAAAAAGGCATTAGAAGAAAACTTGCTTAAGAAATGTCAGGCTACGTTGCAAAGTAAAGATGGTCATACCACAAGGGAAAGCTCTAGACACTTGCACTGCACCCTATATTTATTTATTATTTAGCTTTATTAAGCTAAATGCTAAACTACAGTTCTTTATTAGTTTGTTAAAACATCAACTCAAGAAAAGAATAATTTAAAGTCAGTGACAACATTCAATGTGCTCAGTTACATAGCTGACGTTGCTTCTGAAGACCTACTAAAGATGTACCTAAACTTTATGTTTTAGCATTCTAAGTCTATATTTATGGCTTTGTATCGACTATTAAAAACTTCTAAAGGGAAGAGATTACCGAAGTCCTCCTACGCTTAATTAGGTTAATGACTGGAAGGGTTGTCCCCAATGCCCTCTTAACTTGACGCCTTGTCTGTGTGCCCTCCCAGCAAGGACATTTATAGAAACTTCAGTGGCCCTGTGGGTATTTAAAGACAGAGCTGGCCAAATGCCACACCTAAGGAGCCTGTTGCACTAAAGGGATGAGACTCTTATGGCTAGATTTTCAGTGAGATGCAGCCCGCCCACAGTCACCATGTAAAAGAAGCACATCGGATTGCAATCCAATTATGGAAGCTGCTGGGCTTTCCCGTGGCAACATTTAACCTCTCCACCTGCATTACCCCACAGGTAAAGGGTGTCAGTGTGTAATAACAACAGGCAAAGGTGCTCTTTCATCGTTCCATTTCATTATAACAACAGGATGCGTTGCTAGGTCTAAGAAAATAACTTTTCTGCTGTATCTGACAGAAGCTTTGTTGCTTAGTTCAATAAGACTAAATGAGGGGTCAGCATCTTGTTTTTACCATCGCATTCATTTTAATGAGTTGATCATCAATAAACCAGTGTTCCCTCAGTTTGTTTTCAGTTACAGCTACCAGAAGCTTTAGTTAAAGCCGTCACCATGGCAAGCTCAAGCTAGCTTTCACTTGATCTTGTCATCTTGCTATCTGGTTTTATCTGTAACAGAGTGCAGTGGGTAGATGTTAGGTACCTCGGGAACCTAAAGCTTTACCTTTGCTTGTCATAAAAAGTCTAGATTTCAACTGAGTCATTTTTATTTGAAAGAACTTATAAGTATTTTGCTTTGTAAAGCAAATAGCAAAAACTTAAATCAGTATTTTCCAATTGGATTAATACATGACAGGCACGGTCCTGGGTCATAGGCCTCTATATCCTCCCCCATTTGTGACATTGTAGTGATTTATTATGCTTTTAAAGCTTGGAGATTTGCTGTACACCAAGTTGCCCTGGGTAAAGGGTAACTAATCCTTTACTCTGACCCACTAATTTAGCTTCTGTGCGAAATTAAGCTCTATAGTTCTCAAATATACAGTAAGAGTAGTAATACTAAGTAATCAGTGGGCCTATAGTCTATTTTTTTGTATGTAGTACTTCTCAATTCAGTTAAGTTCACCAGGACTATAGGACTTCAAACAGTTTAGACAAGTCTACAGAATTACATACTGGAGACCATTAAAGACAATAGAGCTATAAAAAGATCCATGATGGACTGACTAAAAAAACAAGACAGTTCTGACAGTCATATAGCATCTGCACCAAGGGCAACAGAGACAGAAGAACAACTGCCAAAGAAAATACTTTCTGCAAAATTGCCGTGTGATTACCATAATTGACGGCTCTGTGATAGAAAAAAAGGTCAGTCATTTGGAACTTTGCAAAGCTGGTGTTTATGGACAGGCGGGTGTTTAGAAATTCCTCGTTCCATGAAACGGGGCATAAAAATGCAGATGATGATGCGAGGTGCGCAAAAACCTGAGCCCCAGAGCAGTGGGAAAAACAATCAAGCGCGACACAACGACTTAGCCTGCCTTCCATTCAACCCACAGTGATTCCACTGAATGGCAGTGAATCATTTTATGATTGTTCTCCTTCTTTGAGCCTTTATATATTCTAAGATATGAATCTCTGATTTATTTTCTGTAATCCCACTAATCAGAGCTCAACTTCGCCTACTCTTTACTGACAGTCTCTCGAGGACTTAGCCAAAGTTTGACCCTGACCTCTGGACTCCTGCCACCATTCAAATGATTTTACTTGTCATTTACTCAAACACCTGTAATTACACTTTACAAGCTTTATTTTGTAGTCATGACAGTTTCTGACCAAGTGTTGCTATGCTTGTCTAGATATAGCCGGTAAAACAATTCTTTCATTTTTGTTGGTGCCAGCTCTCACATAAGCCAACATGGCCCAAATAAATCTCACACCAAATAAGAGGAGGCATCAAATTGGAAACATCGATTAGGCTAAATATCAGCCTTGTTCCACATTTCACCACCAATGGTGGTCAATGGAAATAAGAGTACTCAAAGTACAGTTTATGTGCTTCACTTCACAGAGGCATGGGGAGATCGGGATCCATGGGTGTGTTGCCAAAGTGCATTTACACATTGGTGACTTAATTCATTATTCAATCAATTATGTTAGACATTGAAAGAGGATTGGCCAGGCCCTAATGGTAAATCAAAGTCTTATTTTTTTATTTCTTTATTTTTTTGCAGCAAAGACAAAGAGAGATGCTGTATTCAAGCAGTGATAATTTTGTTCAATAATCATTTCTGGCATAGTTTTCATTAAGGACCTTTTTTTCAGACAAAGATAAAACAGTAACTAAATAAAAGCTAATGCCCGAGGACAAAGCTATGATGAAAAGTACTGACCCTTTCACCATGAAAATATTCTGGAGAGATGTGATTCAAGTTGGTGCTTAAGTTAGTCTGCCTGGTTAGCTGTACTGCTCTATCAACAAGGAGCTGGTGCTTTGGCCCTTTGTTTGTATTTTTTATGCCTTTCTGATTTGTGCTTGTGTGTTGAATTATGTGTCTACTCAGCTTGGTTGCTACAATGCGTGAGAGGACCGTCCATGTTTTGGAGAAGTAGGTAATTTGGTGGTCATTTGATGGTGGAGATCCTTTGTGACTAGGATTGTTCTTCTCTGCCTACTTATTGCTACTTATGTTGCTGTGTCATCCTGGAGGAGTTGGACTAACTGTGCAACCTCTGTAATGTCCAGGTATCACCTCATGCTACCAGTAGAGAAACCAACTCTAGTCAAATGCAAAACTAGTGAACAGTCAGAAAGAATGAGGAGGGAAAAAAATGCCAGTGGCCTCCAGCTATAAAAGCTATAAAAGCTTTCCTTTTTGGGGATTGTCTCATTGTTGCCCCCTTGGTGCACCTCTGGTTCATTTCATTAACATCAAAGCAACTTAAACTGATTAACAACCCCCATTTGCCTTTTAACTGACCTAATCATTATCCCCAGAAGTTTAAATGACTTGATGCTATACTGTGACAGGATAGGCTTAACCTCAGTGAATGTCTACAGTTATCTGTAAAAGAAGGTGGAGACTTTTCATGGTTTGGGGCTGTATTTCAGGCAGCGGTATTGGGGATCTTTCTAAAATTGATGGAATTATGAACAGAACAGGTCCATCAGATTTTGATCCACCATGCTACACCACCTGGAAAGCTTCTGTTTGGCAGCAGCTTCAGTTTTCAGCATGACAATGATCCCAAACACTCAGTCAATGTAGTAACCGCATACATGAATAGACGGACACACAATAGAACACTATCAGGATGGATAGATCTCCTCAGAGATCATCACGACAGAATAGAAAAAAAAGGCAACAGAAAAGGTTGGAGAACTATTTTTAAAGACTACTTGAAGAAATTACAAGAACACTTGTCTAACTTGCCTGCACCTATTTCCCATTTCCCTAGCTAAATGTAGAACAAGGGGTTGCTCAAGACTCTTGCATAGTGTTGCTTATATACTTTGTATGTACTGCAGGTGATAGCTGAAACAGTCAATGACAGCATGAATGGGCTAGCTGACAGTGAGAGCCAATAGGTTAATCATCTAGCTAGTTAACTCCACAACAATTACAAGTATCTTTTTATAAGAGCCATAAAGGAGGTGCCGATAACTCACCACGACTAGCCTGTGCATCCAGCTTCCACACAGTGGGGAAACTGCTACAGACAATTTTCAACTAGTTTTCACCAGAAATGAGCTTAAGTAACATAATTGATGGAATTAACATCCCCCTTGACCTTTAAATGCTCAGTTACTACAGTATGCAGCAAGTATTGCTTTTTTTTAACGTGTATGCCCTGCTGAATATTGATTTGTCAGTAACTTGTAAGGGAAAACACACTTTGCCTTTTGAAATTGTCCGCTTTTACTTTCTTTAATAATTCAGACAGCTGCACTTAGAGTGTGTGGAACTGCAGTAATTTATGACTCCGACTGAACTGTAGCTGCTTTTGCCTCATCCACAAGGAAGGAGCAGCAAAGCGTTAAGCGTAAAGTGTTGAGAAGTTGGCAGAGGTGCACTGTCTTTCCTGCCAAAGTCTTTAGCTTTTCCTCCGCCTAATGAAATTCGCCAGTAATCCCTTATCGCAATCTAACTACCCTCCAATTAGAGGTCTCGGCCTTTGGCCTGACCGTGCCCAATTTTAAACACTACATACAGTCTGGAGCAGTACCCAGCTGCCAAGTGAACACCCAGTATGGAAATACTCGGGTTAAGATGTTTTCTGCCAGCCTAAAAAAAGACAAGACCAACGCTGTTACGCAAGAGCAAGCCAGGCTTTTAGTTGTGTTTGTGACAGTCAGCATAATAAGTTGTTTTAATGCAATTTCAGCTCTTCTTGTGTTGTATTAATAGATTTAATGTGCATAATTGTCTTTTTCATGCCTCCAGAAATCTCTTGATGAGGAAACAACACTTGGCTGCACCAATTTCACCGTGCACGCCTTTTTAAAAGTTGTTTATCACTGCCAAAGAACTAATCACTGCTTTCTGTCCCCAGTATAAAAGATGCAGCCTTTGGAAAGCATCAAAAGTAAAGAATAAATGCAAAATGAAGGCGTCTAGTGTAATTGGGCCCTCCTCCCTCATTATTTTTCCTCTCTGCAGATAATTCTTCTCCCCGTCTTCCAATTTAAACTTTCTGCTTCTTCAATGCTTTCCATATTATTCGCCAATCTTTTCCAAATCCTGACCATTTTCTCCCCCTTAAAGTTGTTGTTGTTTTTTTTGGGAGGCAGGGGGTTGTGCTCACAAGGAGGCCATGATAGATCAATGTCCAGCTATGGTGCAGTATTCAACATGAATCAGTGTAATAACCAGAGATGCTTGACAGTTTGCTCCCTGTTTTCGTCACAAGTGTGATGCAACACATTTTGGTTAATCTGACTCCGTCTGGGTCCTGCTGACAGGGAAGCTCACCCCTGACCCAGAAGTGTGGTTTAAACAAAAATACACTAAAAAATCCACACACACATACAGTATTCACACACACACACATTTTACAGGCATGCTAGACAAAGTCTGCTCTTGGCCTCAGGCCTGCAGTCTAATCAAAAAGTGCTAGAGAGTCTCTGCATCGGCTCCACACATGGGGAGCTACACATAATGAGTGATGACAGGGTTGTAACTCACTCTAATATGTTAATAATCTACTCTGCTGTAAACAAACAGGGTTTCACTTCCGCTTTGAATGTCATCATATTAAGAGCAAAACACTTAAATCAGAATAATCTTTCCCTGTCTGTCTCTCAGATGCCTATCCTGTGTCAGAGGTCGTCTACACTTGGACCGAGGGAGCTAGAGAATCTGTGGTGGTGGCAGAGGATGGCTCCAGACTCAATCAGTATCATCTTGTTGGACAAAGTGCTAACACAGAGGATATACACACAAGCAGGGGTATGTGCTATTTTAATAACTCTGTTGTCATAATATTAACAGCAATGTGCTTGTATTGCTAGTAGTGAAGTATTAAGAATGGATGGATTAGTGAAATAAGTTGTGGCAGAGATAAAAGTAATACAACTTAATCCCAAACGATGGAATATTTTGTGATATTAGGAAAAAAAATAGAGATTAGGTAACACAGTAGTGTAAGAACTGGAGCCCCAGTAAACAGTTACTGTATAGCATACATAGTACAGTAAAAACAAAAATAGCACGACTAAGCTATCACCATCGAACACAAATACAAGCTGTCAACAGGACAAACACTACACCACTCATTAATAAGCATAGAAATGTTCTGTAATTTTCTAATTATTAACACACACTACAAATCCACACTGCAAAAACTTAAAATCTTACCAAGTATATTTGTTTTATTTCTAGTCAAAATAATCTCATTACACTTAAAATAAGACACAATCAGATACAGAGTGACATTTCAGTGAGATACATGAACTTGTTTTTAGACAGTGAATCTTGAAACTAGAGAATTTTCGCTTGTTCCTTTGGCAGATTTTTTCCTCTTAATACAAAATATTTTTGCTTGAAATAAGTGGAAAAAAAATCTGGCAATGGAACAAGTGAAACATTTTCAGTGTATTAAGATTATCTTGACTAGAAACAAGACAAATATACTTGGTAAGATTTTGAGTTTTTGCAGTGTACTGCAAACAAAAGGCCTTATGAAAGAGAAGGTTCAAGGAAGCAC
>VUQR01035288.1:8678-27236 GCA_015108515.1 Hemichromis elongatus | reverse complement strand
GCATTCATACCAGGGAGAATAATAACAGTCGCTCGCTGAGCAGCAGCACTGCACAAGCTGACAGTTAGGAGTTATTAAAGTGCCCACCTGTGTTGAGTGAGGCCAGGCTGTCGTTTGTTTCCAGCCGGCTCATAAAAACTAAATTTAAACTCGTCTTTGTTTGCACCCAGGGGTGACCACCGTGCTGACCATGACCACCCTTAGCATCAGTGCGAGGAACTCGCTCCCCAAAGTGGCCTATGCTACAGCCATGGACTGGTTCATTGCCGTCTGCTACGCTTTTGTCTTTTCCGCCCTCATTGAGTTCGCAACAGTGAACTACTTCACCAAGAGGAGCTGGGCTTGGGATGGCAAGAAGGCTATGGAAGCACAGCACCCTAAGGTACAATTTGTGGGTACTTTGATGCACATTTAAGAGTTTACCTTGAGAGTATCCAGAAAAACCAAAAACACAAACTTGACTGTGACCTGTGGTTATGAAATATAAGTAGCTGGTTTCAGTGCTTGCATTTAAGTGTGGCAGTGCATTTGAGACATTAGATTTGAGACTGATTATGTAAAATAACAGTGTTGTAGTTTTATGTTTTGTTATCTGACTAAGAGGTTATCTAAACTTCTTCTTCCTCTCAGCCCCCCAAACCTGGCATGCCACATGGCTGTCCATCTGGCTGGTTTTGCTGGAGATTTCTTCTGTTAAAAGGAAGTTTTTCCTTCCCACTGTCGCCAAGTGCTTGCTCATAGGTAGTCGTCTGATTGTAGGGTGTCTGTAAAGATTCTCAGTCATCCAAGTAATCGTAGTCAAAGGAGCTTGGAATGAAAAGCGTCTGGACTTCTTTAAGTTGCTTGAAGACGTTTCACAAGAAGCTTTTTCAGTTCTAAGGTCAAATGGTGGAGAGTCCCAGATTCAAGCTCCCTGTTGATTCTCTACCTAATCACCCAGAACCTTGGCTGACTGTGACCTACACCTGTTTTCACACCTCGGCTCGTGTGATTAGGTAGTGGATCAAAAGGGGGTCCATGTCCCTTTTGGGGGGACACTCCCATAGGGCTTAAATCTGGGACTCTCCAGCATTTGGCACTATATAAATAAAATTGAATTAAAATCTAAGGTCCAGTTTTTATCTTCACAATAAGGCCCACAAGGAATTTGAAGTGCATTCCCACTATGCATCAGGGTTGTCTTTTGGAAATTTTTGGGGTCCTTTATTATTATTATTAGTAGTAGTAGTATTAATTTTTAAAACATTTATATAGCACATTTAATAACAACAAAATGTTGGCCAAAGTGCTGTACAAAGATAAAAATGACATAGTAACAAATGACATCAATACCAAATAACAAATACCAGGGACTGCCTTTTTGAAACTTTATAGAATTCCTCAAAGCTAATTGTAACGGTTAATATTACAAGGTTCAACACAGGGTTACCAGGGAAAGCAAGCAAGCACAGAGGAAAAAAAAAACTAACCTACAATAAAAGAGAAACATTTATTTGAAATCAGAGGAATGTGAGCAGACATTAGACAGTTTTAGCACAATGTTGATTCCTTGCTGTTATTTTTTAAAACCAAAAGCTACCATATTTGGATGAGTGTGGATAACTTTGTTATGATGCAAATTAAATACCAGAATTTCATTGAAAAAAAAAACCTCCACACAGTAGCAACAGCTCAAATATGGTTAAGCAATTCAGTGATTCTACTCTAGGCCTCATCGCTGCTAATCCGAGTCAATGAATGGGAAGTCTCAACCTTTTTTGTGGAGTTTGTGCCTTTTAATCCATTTTTAAATAAAATCATCTGGGAAACAGTACTGCTTTAAACAGTCTTTAAGTCATTACACACCAAACACACTGTAAAAACACCAAAGTAAAATTCCAAATTCTTCAGTTCCAAACTTGTTGTGTACTGTTTAAACCAGCAGAACACATTTCACACACACTTTGAAAAAAATGATATAATAATCAAAAAATCATAAGCTGTTCCTCATGCTTCTGGACAAGAAAAGGAAGAAACTGAGATCCTGGGTTCATCTAATCCTCATCAGGCAACACCAGGAAGAATTTAATGGTTTGATCCAGGAGTTGAAGCTGTATCACGGACACTTTCATACATATTTCAGGATGACAGCGGAGCAGTTTGAGCTCTTGTTGGCAGAATTGAGACCACATCCGAGGAGGCAGAGAAATAATTACAGAGATCTGATTGTATGTTCAGTACTGGTATGCCAAACATAGTCTGACTGGTCAGATTTCTACTTTTGGATCAGAAAAAGCAAGCTTGGTTAAAAAAAAAATTGTCAAATTCGGCCAGCAAAACTCCGTGGTCGGTGTGATTGCCTGCATTAGGAAGTTTAAAAGATATTTTTTATGCACATTCAGTGTGTAAAGGTCTTTATGTCAAACTAACCATTTCCTGCTTTTAGCTACACTGTTAGTGTACAGATATCGGAGCAGCTAATGCCATGTGTTACATTTACGTGACACTGAAGCAAGTGAACTTCAGTATAAGTGTTGAAAAAAAACAGTTAAATACATAAACGCACTGTGAGTCATCAGGATATTGAAAGTCACTTCACAGCATGGATTACTATACATTCTGCTTGGTTTGATAATCCCGGTGATGCCTAGGACAACCGCCAGGCATCTGTTAACAGCTGCACTAAAACATATATACACAGTGCAGTCATCATAAATAAAACTCAAACTGACAGCCCACCAGTGGAAATCATGCTGCTAACTGATTGAAATTCAATAACTCAGCAGCCCACATTTTACCAGAATGTTCTGCCAGAAATATATCACCTCAGTAAGGTCACTAATCGCTCCAGACAGAACGAAACACACAGATTTTTTTTTTCTCAAGTCAGAAAACAAAAAGGAAAACTGGTAACAGTAGAGCAAAATGAGGCTTGTAACTAATGTTCTACTGCTCTGTCCTGCCGTAGAAACGAAACCCAATGGTTCTGTCCAAGAAGCCCAACAACGTGTGCTCGGCAGGCGTCAACTACACCCCCAACCTCACCAAGGACATGTCCATCTCCACCATCTCCAACACTACGTCGGTACAGCTGCGATCTGCTGAGACCAAGACGATGGACCCCAAGAAGACCTACAACAGCGTCAGCAAGATCGACAAGATGTCGCGGATAGTGTTCCCCGTCCTCTTCGGAACCTTCAACCTCGTCTACTGGGCCACATACCTCAACAGAGAACCGTTGTCGAAAGGAGTAGTCACCTCAACGTAATCGCTATTCTTATTGTTCCTTTTTTTTTGAGGGGGGGGGCGGGGCAGTTTGTGTTAGGGAGAAAGGAAGGTTGAGCCTAATTGAAGAGGGGTGATCCAAAATGAAAGCAGCCATTGTTACGTCTCTGCCTGTAGGCAAAACAAATGTTAAGACAAAGAAGAAAAACTATACTCACCTATCTAGTTCAAGCACTTTGAATGGATGCAAGGCTACAAGATTCCCTTTCCTATTTTTCATGGCCTAAAAAACTGCTTCTTAAGACTACATTTACAGGAGAGAGGGTGCTTTGCTTCTTTCTCATCTATCCTGCTGCAGTTTGCATGACGCTCCCCCTCAAAAAGGGAACGTGGACTCCTCTTTGTCTTGAATACCGACCGTATATACGTCAGTCATTGCTTAAACTATGGGAGCACACTTGGTCAATACAACCCGGAGAACTTAACGAAGAAATTTAACACTTCATATTCTTACTGCACCTGGCTTATAAACTCTGCAATCTAACTCGCATTTGAATTTTAAAACGAGATTTCAAAATGTACCTAATTCCGCGCTATGAGAAAGACACATCTCTCAAGATTGATGCTGCAAGTGCATTAATAATGTCGTTTTATGTCTCCTTTTTAAAAAAAAAACAAAGAAAAAAAATCTTGCCAATTCTTTTCCTCTGCCTAACACAGAGGATGTTCATGTCTCTTGTTGTATATCTTTACTTGAAGATTCAAGAACTGTTGCTGCAGGCCTGGTTTCCCAAAAGCGCTGGCAGTAAGAGTCTCAAAGTAAAATGTGAGAGGAAAAGAAGAATTTTTGAATTAAAAAGTCATCATTTATGACAAGAAGCCAGCAAGAATTTTCAGTTTTTTTTCTGGCCTACTTACACGAGGGTGAATGATGTGGACTGTCGGGACTGTCGTTCATAGATGTTCAAACACGCACCCTGCTAATTTGCCAACAGAGAAAACCAGACTCATGTTCAGTTCATAACCCTGATTTGGTTTTAAGAAACTGCTGGTGGAGTTTGCTAAATGAGTACTGTGACAGGTGTGTGACTTGTTAGGCATTGAAACAGCTGCTATATATTTGTAAGTGTTCCATTTCCAGGATTCAAAATGTGGGGAGGAAAGTATTAACTTAATCATATAAATGTGGTTTACTAAGGCTTACTAAGGTAATTTGCTGCACACTGTGCTGTTATTTAATGCTGAAAAGATCATGCCTTATATTGAACCTGGCTTTGATAGCTGTCGCAAGAAGCATTAATTTATGTGGAATGCCGATGGGAGACGTTATCAGAATGAGCATGTAATTGGTTCGGGTATATGGCTGTG
The DNA here is from genome assembly GCA_015108515.1 of Hemichromis elongatus. NCBI lineage: Eukaryota > Metazoa > Chordata > Actinopteri > Cichliformes > Cichlidae > Hemichromis > Hemichromis elongatus. Next base: position 22,664 of record VUQR01035288.1, on the reverse strand, counting down.
ACAAATCTTTGGATCTGCCCTGTCAGCTGCTCACGCTGAACAGTTCGAGCCAAGCCCCACGTATTTAATGCATTTTGATATAACAAAGTAGAACGTACCGCAGAGCATCAGGGGAAAGGAGAGAATTACAAGATGTATGCAAGCCATGGCTGTATAGCTGGTAGCAAGGTTAAGGTTTTTTGCAGTGTACAGAGCTGTTTGTAGGTTTTTGTGTTTTTTCATCAGGTTTCATCAAATAGGAAGCAGGTCATAGTAAAAAATGTCTGAGAGCTCAAAAAATAAACAAATAAACTTAAAAAATAGACACTGAGCTCAGTAACATCACAAATCAACTTCATACATTTTGTCTATTTTTTTAACTTCTGTCCCAAAAATATTTTAAGAAAAAACTGAAATGTCACTAAAACTGCGACAAAGATGTTGGAGGTGTTCCTAAATATCAGGATTGTCCATAACCTTTTGCCCACAGCTGGCTGTGAGTCAGATTCTTTCCTTTGACTTAAATAAATACCTGCAGACCCTTATACAAAACAACACACGGCGCGGTCACCATACTGGCCCGGGTTTGCAAATCCGTTGGGATTTGACATTTAAGAATGTTTTGCGTTGTGCTACACATCCTCCAGTTGAGCTGTTAAATGCATATTTCAGGTTTATAAGGCAGAGCTCGTTGTATTAAAGTAATGAAGCAGTCTTGGGCTGCGTCAGCCTTTAAGATGACAGTTTCCCAGTTTCTGACGCAAGACTAATCATTGACCTTTTTAGTAGATTACCTGCAGAACTTTCCACTCCCACTGAGCTATTCTTTTTCACATACAAAAAGTGAATCAATATTTTTTACACTCATAGCAGTCCACAAAAGTGAGCAACACAGTTGAGCTTCGTCCTCTCAGAATTACTTGCTATTGGGTTGCTATTGGGTTCTTTCGATGGGGTCAAGTTTACCAAAATTGCACCTCAATTTGCATTAATTTACTTTACCTCCGCAAGCTAATCCGCTGTCATCAAACGGCATTGATTTTTTTCTCAGAATGTTTCTCTGCTTTGAAAGCTTGGTTAGACGAGGCCTTTAAGCTGCAAAGGATTTTGGGAAATCAGGCCGAGTGTCATGAGAGAATCATGTAAATAGCCTTTTCGTTTTCAACGTAGCTCTTTGCTTTGACACAAAAAAGATCAATTGTCACATTTGTGTTTGAAGCCCTTAGTAGAAAAAAAGCCTACTGTTGACTTTCAAGTTATAAAGGGTGTGTTACTGTATCTTTTTCTTCTGTGTACATGTGTGAGTTTGTTTTGTTCTTGTGGCTTGTAGAAGAGCTGATCGAACTTGATCTTTGGACTGATTTGTATTTTATATCTACAGTGACATAATTAAAGCAATGAGCACACATTTTGGCATTACGGCTCAAGCCTACCTGTTGCACAGCATGTGTTGGTTTGTGGTGAGTCAAACTCAGGAATAAGAGGACGCCATGCTCCCAACAGAAATATCACTTCTTCTATCATATGGATTTTGAACACCACCCTCTCACCTGCTGCTGGGAGCATTGTCCTCAAAAACTTTAGGCCGCTAAGCAGATATTGATACACTGGCTTGGTGTAAAACCGTGTAAATAAGGATGACATCAGCTGCTATCTGCTTTGCATTGTGTACTTAAGTGCACCTGAAGTGATTATATTTTGACTTTGTGTGACAGGATATGCTGTGGTATTTTTGTGCCGTTTAACTGATGTTGAAGCTGTCATTTATTGAAATCTAAGCTCCAGCTTTCTGTCAGATCAGACAGTTTTTTTAAGTTTCAGGGCAATGGCAGCCAAGTACAGGATACAGACGAGACACCCCCCCCCGGCCAATCTGTAATCTGTCTGTTCCTTGACTTCCTGTTTGTATCTGAGACAATATCAAGTAACAGTGCACACTCTCTGTCTTTGTATTTCTGATTAGGTCTGCAGTATTTAAGTTCTTCAACAAGTATGTTTTTTTTTAACTAAACAGTTAAAGAAAAGCTTTGTTTGGTTAAATATAACCAAAGGAACTAATACTGTAAAAAGTCCCTGATAATGTCCCTGATAAACACATATAGCCTTCATTATTTTTTCTTTAGACAGCAGCTTCATTCTGACAGAAGTTCACTATATGGACAAAAGTACTGGGTCACACCTGTTATTCGCTGAATTCTTGCATTTTCAGTCCCGTTGCTTCAGTTGTATAAAATCTAAAGAATCTAAGACTGTAGTCTTTTGTGCTTTTATTTGTGAAAGAATGGCTCTTTCTAAAGAGCTCACTATTTTAGGAGTGGTACTGTAGTAGGATGAGGCATTGCAGCAAGTTTCAGATATTCCACAATCAGCTGTAAGTGGCATTTTTTCAAAACTGGACATTTTTAGGGACTCAGACACCAAGTGGCAGACCACGTAAAGTTAGAGAGTGAGGTTGCAAAAAGCTGTGCATAAGTGTAATCAACACTGTGCTAACTTATTAAGTGCATGGTTCTGAACCTCCTCCAACTACCATCTGTATAGCATGAGCTTCATGCAGTGGGTTTCCATCCAAAACAGCTCCTATACGTAGCCCAGTATGTTTGTGCAAATCATGTATCTCTACAACTGTTAGCTTGTCCATAAATGTGGGTAATATGGTAATATTCATGTAAAATTTACAATAACTTTGGTGATCCTCTGACTTTTACTAGTGCCATCATCAGATCAAAATTTCTTTGGCTGATGGGTAATATATGCAAAGTTAATTCATCTTATTTTATTTAGTTTAATTCATAATCAGTCAACTAAAAATAAAAAATAATCTTCTAGTCTATAAAACTAAAAATAACATGAAAGTCCAAACATTTTCAAAAAAAATTTTTTTTGGACTATTAAGAGGCTAAATGAATTTAACTTACAAGATGTAATACCAGCTCACCTCTACCTGCTGCTAAACACCAGCATATTAGCTTCATCATTGTTAGCATGCTGATAGTAGCATTTAGCTGCATGTAGAATAATAGTAGGCAGATAAATGGACGAATACCTGAATTTAATAAATGTTATAAATCATCTGATGTTAATTCTCAATAATTTAATATATTTTTGACTAATAACAAGCTAAAAATAATATATAGGTAAAACGGCATTCGTTATACTCAGCATTAACGTGTTATCTTTGATAATATTTGTTACCTTTTTATCTATTTCTACTATTAATAGCATGCTAGCATTAGCATTTCACTGCATGTAAAACAGTGACAGGCAAATAGCAAACACTAATAAATGACTGAATTAAAGAATGAATGAATAAATCTATGTATAAGCATATTATGCCATTTTATTAATCATCCGAATTAAACAAAGCTAATATCATAATGGGTTTTGAATGCTAACCAGCTAAACTAATAGAACTAATGTCATTTTCCTGCCTATTATTATTACACTTTTTAGCATCAACCTTTTAGCTTAATTGGTGTTAGCATATGGTACTTGATAGCTACATATTAGCTACATATAGAGCGTTGACAATATTTGGCAAACAGACAAATACAGAACTTAACAAAACATTTATTTTGTCTGCTGTAGAAAAGTCAATAATATTAACTATATGACATCATATATTTAGTACTACCCACATTGTAATTCTGTCATTTCCAAAAATTCAGCAAAGCTAATAGTATGTTTATATGTCAGTACAGACTGAAAGAAGACAAGTAGACAAGTAACTCAGTGTATCAGCTTATTCACATGAGCTGTCAGGTCAGAGGATCCCCATTGTGTGTTGACTTCCTCGTGTCTATGCACATCTTTTTTTTATGTAAACCCATGCACCCATCCATTTAACTATCTCTCTTTCTAGTCAAGAAACAACCCCTCACCCTTTTTTCTTCAGCCACTGTGACAGACTCATCTGCCATACATCTGTTAGAATAAAGGATTTAGTTCTGCTTAAGTTGCTTTCACCAATTCAAGGAAGCCCCTTACAGCAAAGCACTTCTGTCCAATTTAAGCCCTGACTGGCCCAGCCCTGATGACAAACACTTGTTTTTCTCAGTATGTTGTCTGGACAGCTGTGGCTGGTGCATGTTAGGAATAAACTTAGGGTTGATTATATGTCCTTTATCCCAAGCTAGCTCATGGGCAGTGAAGCCGACTGAAGCTTTGAACTCTTGGCTGGGGAATTTATTGCACATCTAACAGCTAGCTTAAACGACACTTGCAGAGCTACAACAGCAACAGTTGCCTGTTCCAGTAAGGCTAAAGGTGGTCAATAAAATGCATAGGTGTGTATGTTTGTTTTTTTTCAAGAAAATTAATTATTTATGAAGAACCCATCAAACAGACTTTTGCTAAATTTTGCAAAAATGCAGCAAAGCCATTGTAGCTGGGCTTACCAATGTATCTGTGTCACTCATTCTTTGTTTTATGTACTGTATTTGTTTTGTGTATTATACTGATAATGATTAAATAAATAGGATTAGCAAAGATGCTATATAATACATTGCAAACACTGCTGTAGCTCAAATGTTGCTTTGTTAAATCCTGATTAAAGCTGCACATATAAAAGGAAATCTGAGACTGGTATGTCTGAGTTATATCCGTTTGATTGTCTGATGATATTAAATGCTTTGATGAACTACTTAAAGCATTTGTGGTCACTTAGAAAAGTTATTTTTATAAGTAATGTAAATTTGTTTTAATCTGATATAATGTGAAAATTATCATAAATCTTATGCGATCATTAATCATTTTCTTTTCAATTTTTATAATTTTGATCTATCTATGAGACCATACAGAGGCCCATTCTCACTGTTTCAGTGGCACATTATATGCTGTGATCTTTTTTATATTATGATATGGTAGATGATGATATATGTTTATATTTTCCCAGTTAAAGAAGTTGTCAGAGGTATTAGTTTGACAAATAAACTCCTTATAGCTTACTTAAATGGGACCTGCTAAGCAAAAGTCAGCTTGTACTGCTCTGTTAGGGGATTAGTGCACACCTTTGTGTTAAGCCCTCAGTTTTTCAGTTTCATGCATTTAATAGCCTCCATTTCTTAGAACACACGTCATTGTTTTACTATACAGGAAGGAACGCAGCTAGCCAAATACATTGCTTGCGTAATGATGACATATTTTATCTGAGATCAAATCTTTGGGAAATTATTTTCCTAATGATCATGACCTAATGTCAAGCAGATTTGCCTTTTGAACAAAACTTAAATAATAATAAAAAAAACACCTTTATTATGTTTACACTAGAAAAAGATTGTTCCCCCACAGTAAATACGAATCAGTAATCTTGAGTCAAATGCAACTGAAAAATATAAAATAAGAGTTTTTTTTATTTAAATAATTTTTCATTAAGAAAAATGTGCTCTGTATAAACTGAATGGATACTGATCAAGTACACTTCATATGACCGGATTCCACTGAACTTTACATGTTACGTTCCTCTGATTTCTCAAAATTACATTGAAAATTTACATGTAGTTAAATAAGTCAGCATATTGTGCATAAATTATTTTGAGTTTTGGAACCAAAAGTGCGTTTTTTATATGTAAAAAGAAAAATGTCCTGGTTTGGGCTCAAATGTACACTTTCCAAATTTACATCACATTTTGCAAAGTATGTATTGCAATATTAGCAAATAATTTGCATGAACCTCGTCACACTTGGATGTCTCATCGCTGATAATGGATTACTGCTTTGTGAGCCTGCTAGAACATAGATGAGTGAGCCTACTGACAATATGCACTCACCACACACTTTACTACTTAAGGAATGATTCAGTTCCTTATATATGGTCATTTACGGTGAATGAATTTAATATTTGATTAACAAAAACTAGGACTTTCACTGTACACATCATGATAATCACAAGCTGCTAATTCTTATGAATATCTAAACTTTTCTAAAGCTATAACAATAACATCATGTAATTTCATCACTCATAAAAGGAGTCACTTTTCAAATTAAGATTGTGTGATAAGACTGTTTGCACAAAGCAACAAAGAGGACAGAACTTACAATTTTCTATCTTACAGTTAACAGTGTTGTCAGCAAAACACGCGTTACATCTGTGAGTTGGTAAAATAATTATGGCAACATGATTTTCAATTAATTATGTCATCGTTATTAATCAGTTATTCCTTCAGGTCTCATAATGCTGTCATCAATGTGGATAGGCAAAAATAACTACATGTACAAGCTTCTTAATTCATTACATCAGAATTATTAATTAAATACTCCTGCAGGTCCGCGCTTGGTCAGCAGGATCCCTTTTCGGCTGCAACACTGCGGGAAAGACTTTCTCTTTCTTGTCGCCAGGGGGCAGCGAAGCCTCTCGAGTGACACTCACCAGATCAGAAAGAAAAAGTCTGGCAGATTTGTAAGCTGAACGCAGGGCTGCCCTACTGAGCTGTGGGCCTATTCAGAAAAAAATGACTGTGAGGAAAAGAGCTCGATGTGACTCTGTGGCACGTAAACGGACGTGTAAAGTCTGAACATGACTTCCAGGGGTGATCATCATCATCTTCATCATCATCTTCATCAGGCAAACTGCAGATATCCAAATTCGCACTGAGTCAAACTAGATATTATGCTGTTTACTTATAAGTTAACTAAAACAACAACAACAATAATAATAATATATCTGATTATAAAATAATTATAAGAATTTAATTCCGTGCATGTGTGTACAATAACAGCGATAATAACTATAATAGTGATAATGATAATAATCATCATCGTCATCATGCCAGAGTCTGAGCAACAAAAGAGGGAGGTGTTTCCGTGTGCAACTGTGATCCAGGTAGTGTATGAGTCACGCAAGATGCTCATCTCCTAAGGTTCACCACCTCCACCAGGAGCAGCAGAAGCGTCACCCTGCCACTCTGGTGCCCACACAGGAAGAAGGTGGGGGGGAGGCACTGCCGCTGGATCCCCTCGATTAGACTCCCAGCACCCCGCCGGCCCGTTACCCCCGCCTCCCTACCCCTCCCACACACACTCAAACACACACACACACACACCACCCTCCTTCTGCTTCGGCTGCCGCCGCTTGTGTTAGACTGGATTGCACTGATTGATCGTCGGGTGCCTTTCCCGGAGGAAACCCTCCCCACGAAGGAGCGAGGAGGACCAGGAGGAAGTGTGGTGGAGGGAGGTGGGGGGCGGGAGAGAAGTCGCGATCCGCTGCTTTGGTAGTGCTGGTGCTGTTGTTGGTGGTGTTGGAGGTGGTTGTGGTTGTTCGGTGCACATGACGCGCAGGAGAAAAAAGTGCGTGGGCGGATGAGGAAGTTGAGAGCTGGGATTGATGGTTCCACACCTTTTCACTGCGCTGGCACTTGATCGCGGCAGCAACGCAGCAGCAGCAGCGGCAACAGCAGCAGCAGTCCACCGGTTCCTGCGATCAGAGGTGATCCGCGCGTGGGAAAATGACAATCAAGTTTGTGGTCACCCTCTTCACACTTTTGCTCGCTGGAGGTGCTCGGTGAGTGTCATTTGCACCTTTTCTCTCTCTCTCCCTCTCTACGATCAACAGCTGAGAGCAGCTCTAAAGCTTCAAAAGTTCGACTGCTGTGAATGAAATCCCATACATGTGTGAGAGAGCCTGTGTGGTAATGCATGCTTCTTTTTTCTTTCTTTTTTACTAAGGGTTTCCCTCACACACACAGACACACACACACGCGCACTCCTGGTGGTGGTGGTGGGGGGGGCAAATGACAGCACCATTTACTGCTGCGCCCAAATCCACAGTCTGGGGGTCTCACAGTCAGCATGAATCAATCGTGTTCTTCTCTCTTATTTTCTCCCCCTCTTTTTTTTTCTCTACATCAAAGTTTTCATGACAATTGTGTTTGTTTAAACATGATTAAGACCTCTCGTTCCCCTCCTCTCCTTTTTCTCCTACCACTCCCTCCCCCAACCCTGTCTCTTTCACACACACACAAACAGCTCTGATCTAAGGGAATATGGCGACGACGATGAGGATCATCAGGACACCACTGTCAATCAAATGCTGGTGCCCAGGTCACACCAGGAAGATGCCACGCTCATTCTAAACAATTTGCTTAAGGAATACGACAAGACTCTGCGGCCAGATATTGGAGGTAAGGATCAGGAGTGGCACTGGTGGCGGAAGAGGAGCTGGAGGCTTGTTTGGTTGGAGGAGAAACTTTAGTGGTGCTGTCCAGGGACTGGCTCTGTGCCTGAGCTGTCCATGGTGCTGAAACTAGTAAGGCTGTTGTGAGGGTGGGAAGATGACATTCCTCCTCCCATCCTTCTCAGTCATTTAAAATGAGGTTTCTTCAGTTACTCTGGGACAGATTTGGTGTATTTGGGTGCTGGGATCTCCACAAGAATTAGGAATAAAGTTTTTGTTAAGTTTTGGGAACTTTATTTATTTTGTTTGGGATAAAAACTAGAGTCGTCTTAATTTGAAGTATTTACATCATTTACATGACTAATGGTTTTTTGTGTTTCTATCAATAAATTAGTTGTAAATGGACAGGAAATAAAATGTGTCCACTTCTTGGGTTTCTGGCAAATTACCTGCAAAGCTAATTCACTTAAATGCAGTTTAATTCAAAATGCAAATAGGACCATGTCCTTATGTTGCCTCTACATTAGCCAAATGTGCAAATGTGCTGTGCAAAATTCCTAAGCGTCCAATCATTTCTTTATATTTTGCTAGGAACACAGGAATTAGCTGCACACAAATGTGGGCAAACTTGCATGGAAACACATTCAAAGCTCTTTTTTGGATGTCTTGCCTTTTGTTTCACTCTCTATCAGTAATACTGAGGCCTGGGCAGTGGGGAGGCCAATCCATGATCACCAGTTTTCGGTGTTGGGAATGTTACTTTAAAATGTATTCCACTACAGATTACAGAATACATGGCCCAAAATGTATTTTGTGACATATTCCGTTAAGTCAATGAGAGTAACATATTCGGAATACTTTGGATTACTTAATATATTTTCATTCTTTTTACAACTACATGAATGTACTATTGCTGTGTGATTTATTACTATTACTGAAGGCTACTCTCCATACAATAGCAACTAGATTTTAAATCTTAATATAAAATGAGTAACAGTAGGGTGGACATTAGGTAAGGCTGCACTTTTTGAAGCAATCTCATATAAAAAACTATTTCTGTATCAGTAATATATTTTCTCTTTGTCTGTTAATAATCACGCGGAAGTGATTGTGCTTAACTGTATGAAGCTTATTAGACATTATGAAACAGATGATACATAAAAGCAAATTTTGCCAAAGTGCTTAAGATACTTTTTTAAATTATCTTTTTTTTTCTTAAAGAAATCTACTACATGATGTGTAGTTTCCATTGCAAATATTAATCACAGTTAAATTAAGAGGAGACAGCAGTAAAAACTCCAGAGCTGTGATGTCATCACTCACACTGCTCAGCTAATGCCAGCTAACAATGTTAGCTTGGTGGTGAGTAGCCTTCATTAATAGTAATAAAAATCACGCCGCAGTAGTACATCGAAGATACTGAGGTTTCCCCTTCTTCTTATGAAGTGGTGTCCAAGTAAGAAATGCATTCCTGCCCATGCACTGCTGGCTCTGGGTCCATTGTGTAACTGACGCCACCAACATTAATGGGACGCTTACATCAGAGCCTGTTATTGTGTGTTTTGTTTGGGTTTCCAGCAATCAGAATCAGAGAAACTGTACTAAATTGAAATTGAGTAAAAAAAGAAAATTAAAAGAAGAGCCGCAGGTCATGCTTGAACCTGGGCTGGCCGCTCTCAGCCATGCGATATATGACTACATTCTCATCCAACTGAGCGAAACCTGCTCCCGACTGTGTTTAGTCACCAAAATTGGAGAATGCATAGAGAGGGGATAGCCTAACATATGAAACAGGAAGTGACTGTCTTGTATTCGATTTATTTCAACAAAGTAATTGTATTCTGATTACTACCTATTTAAACAGTAACTCTACATTTGATCTGATGATCAACTGAAGAATCAGTTATATCTCTCAAGTCCTGTGTCAGATCTTTGCTTGATTTTTTAAGAATGTGACTTTCAGCTACTGTTCAAATGTATGCTGTAGATGATAGGTTTTTAAGCCTGCTACTTCTTATTTTGTCCTCCACTTGTCCAGCCTCCTCCAAGGAAACACTGCATTCCCCATGCCCAGATATGCCATTTTTTTCAGTTAGATGCCCTTTTGGAGTTTTTGTTTTTGTTTTTAGATTCGAATAAAGAAATAGAAAAATATTATGTGTTTTTGCAACAGGCTGCTATAAAGAAATTGGTCCTTTGCTATGTTGTTATGTGTAGGCATAACTCTGGTTCATCCGTTGATCTTCTGAGTTTGGTGCCTTCTTTATGATTAAACAAACAAAAAATGATCCTGCTTAACAACAGCATGTTAGCATTATCACTGTTAGCAATGACAATGAAAGTAGCATTTAGCAAAATGTAGCACACTGGCTGGATTCAACCACTTTAGTTTAAATCAAAAGGTTGTAAAATAAAACTACAAAGTAAGAATGCAAAAAGAACCCCGCCGTGCTGGCTTATTTGGCTATCACTCCCAAACCACGAAGACATTTATCACTTTTACACATGTGAAAGGTTGAGTTACCAAGAGCTACCTGCATGCCCGGTTTGTGCTGTGTGTGTGTATGTGTGTGTGTGTGAGAGAGAGAGAGTGAGGGTGACGACAGGAACTCGAGCCCAAATCCTCCCTTGATTGCACCCACGTTCTCACTGCTGTGGTGCAATCAAAGCCCTGAGCTCCTTGGAGGAGAACATTCCTCTTCAGTGAGGTCTCTAATCAAATGGTTACCGGTTTGTTCCCCGGAGTCCTCTCATTGGTGGGCTGCTTGCTGGAAGGCTTTTCTGTGATGAGCGTGGAATCCCGGCTTCTGTTGCTGCTGCATTTTAGTAGTCATTTGGAGAAATCAAGGCAGCCTGTCTTTATGAGCAAGTGGTAGAGGAGTCAGAGGTATGGTGGTTTCCAGTGAGGCGATTTTCACTAGGGTTTAGCACAGTGGCTCAATGTCATTAGATTGACTGCCTTTACCATATTAGCGTCATTATTCTGAATGTGAACGCAAACATTCCTCCAACTGTTTCTGCCATGACCTTATTTTTATTTCTCTCATATTCCAATTTACGCTCGACGCTTGGTAACATTCTCATTGTGTTTCTTTCCCTTGATTCAGATTTTGCATTTACAATCAGCAATACAATCTGATATGTGGAGGCCATTTGGGAACTGCTCTACTCTAATTTTGTTTTGCTTCCTGCAGCTCACTGTGATATTTTCCACTTCCACTTCACTTAAATGTTGAAATAAAATGCAAGCCTTTCTGACAAGCTTCCTATACAGAGGTAATTTTCGTCTGAAATACTCTGTATTTTCCTATTAGTTTGGCCTACAGGAATATAAAAGACATTTTGTACGAACAGTCATACAAGAAGTTTTCAGAAAATCCTGCTCAAGCAGAACTCAAGGACATATCCATAGAGTCAACAATGGAGGGGGGGTGCAAACGCAGGTCTCACTGTGATGTTAAGGAATGGATTTCTTATAGAAATGGCAAAGATTTCTAAGTGAATAAATAGTCACTGAAGAAGCTACATAAATTGCTACGCTTGTGCTGTACAACTACTGAAGTCTAACTTGTGAAATATCCAGAAAGATGTTTTCACCATTTGACTACAACTCAAGAGCTACTGGCAGTTATTTTTGAATAACTTTTACCTGCAAACTGTGCAATAAAATATAGATTAAGTGAACATGTTACTGATGGGATTGTGGTCTTAACTATTTGTTTCAATACTGATTAAGTAAATCACAGAAATACAGTAAATAAAAAGGAGTGTAATGCAGGGGACGCTTTATATCAACAATTCTCAAATTCCCCAAAACACCAAAACCCCAGAACCCCGCGGAGCCAACCCTTAAATCTTCACTCTAATCAAAACGCAAGAGACAGTGTTGTATTTCCATGAAAATCAACAATTTTTTGTTATCGCAAAAGCACCTTTTTAAAAGATAAATTTAATATATTCGGCTTCCTTCACCTTTTTACCGCATTCCAATTCCTCTAAACTTTGTCTTTCTGCCATTTTCCCCCTGCTCAAGAAACTCTTAATCCTCTAAATGTCATCTTCCCAACTCTGAACACTTTATCACCTTAGGAGCTCTTTTAAGGGCTAAGATACTTTGTGAATCACTTACCTATGCCAGGATTTGGTCCTGACTTTAAGAGTGAATTCTTAGTAAACATCCTAATTCTGAGATTTCCTTAGAGTTTCATTTTTTTTAATACTCAGTCAGATACTGCACTCTTCACCCTCAGGTTTATACTAAAAAGCCTTGCTCATGAATTTTAAGGCTTTGGTGGGAAACACTGTATCTTCCGATCATTAATAGTGTTTATTTGTTTTTCTCGGAATGCTTGAAATTGTTCCCAGATATCATCGACAATTTCTTTCCTCCCTCTCTCTCTTGCGTTTGCTAGCAGCTCGCTCGGATCAGTTCAGCCTGGTAGTTCACCTCGCGGGAAGAGGGGAAGAGGGGGTGGGCATGTGGGGGATCACCCTCCGGCTCTGCTTCCGTAATTAGGGATGAAATTTTGATGAGATCCAGTTGACAAACCTTAGTGTCGTCCATGAAATGTTAATGTCTTAGCAGGATTATGTGAAGCGATGGAAGCACGCGGATGTGTGTGTGTGTATGACGCTGAGTCAAAGACAGATCTGGGACATTTAAGTCATTGTAAAAGAGAGTGGGTTCTGTTGAGATCCGCTGCAATGAATCTCTGAGAAAACACGCACACAGAACAGAAAGTAAATTCACACCGACAGCAGCCACTGAAGTCGGTACTGTAAGGCTCATTTCTAAGACACACCTTGATTTTGACTAAATCAAAGTCATCCACACAAACACACACATAAACACACACATATAAAACACTGTGTTTCTGTTTGCCTCTTCTCATCTGTAGTTGTGCTTGTTTATAAGCCGCTGGCTGTGGAACCAGAGCACATACTGTTGTTTTAAGCAAATGTGAGATATCACTATTAATTGGCTGCTAATTTCAGAAGTTGAACGTTTGTGTCTCAAAGCAAGGTTCACGTCTTTAGCACAAACAATCTGCATAATAACAAATTCTTCGATAGTGAAGGCAACAATTTTTCACGCCTGAACAAAAAAAATCTGCTACTGTTAGCTAACTAGCATTGGTATTATCAGCACTGACAGTGATAAGTGCAAAGAATTCACCACCTGGTTACTTTGTACAGCAATGTGCTAATTGAAGCACAGTACAAAGTTATTAATAATGTTATTCTGTGTATTTTGTTCATTGATAGAAAACAGCTTTTTGAATTGATACACTATGGGTACATTAAAGACCAGTCAAAGGCATGTAGGGCAATATTTTATTATGATATGGCATGACAAAAAACATTCCAAATACAATGAAAAAAAATGTAACAATACTTTTGTCCTGATAAATATTAAGTATTATTTGGCTGAACAAATCAAGTTATTGTGCTTTAATTATGTAGAAATAAATAAATACAAATAGCCTCGAAATTCAAATCAGAAAGGAGTTTGTGTGTGTATGTAGATTAGTGTGTATTCATATCTTTGTGGAGACCAAACATGAGAAGTTTACTATACTTGTGGGCCCAACAGCCTTTATGGGAATCAAAATCCTGATCCTTACAAGTTTGAAAAAACCTTTGAGACTCAAAATGTGGTTTTAGTGACAGGGTTACAGTTGGGTTATGGTTAGGTTTTCGGTAAAGGTCAGGGTTAGGGTTAGACATTCATTTTTCATGGTAAGGGCTAGGGAAAGCATTATGTCAATTAGAGGTCCCCACAAGATATGAATACCCGGTATGTGTGTGTGTGTGTGTGTGTGTGTGTGTGTGTGTGTGTGTGTGTGTGTGTGTGTGTGTGTGTGTGTGTGTGTGTGTGTGTGTTATATTATACT
>VUQR01035287.1:50128-71084 GCA_015108515.1 Hemichromis elongatus | reverse complement strand
ACTCACACACACACACACACACACACACACACACACACACACACAGAGGTTAACCCGACATTCCTGCGGGACTACTTTATTACACGGACAGGGGCCCCACAAAACAGGGCCCCAATATCATCCAGCGACACGGGCGTTTCCAGGGGTTTTACATCAGGTACACACAACGCAAGGGGGGGGTCAGGAAATCATTATGTACTATATTCACTTTTATAAACAAAATTTGGTAAAAAGATTTTAATTGCCTTTGTTTATTAAATCCCTGCATCACAACATGGGATCTTAAAAGTTAAACTCTGATGCAATGCTATAAAACATAAGAAGAAACAACAGAAACCCACAATGATCACAGATACAGATGAAATCAACACTTTTATTTGATTTTCAGATGATAAAACCATTATGTGGATTATTAAAACTGTGTGAAATCTGACATTGTAAATAAACCTACATAATCTGACAGATTTTATGGTGTTTCTGTTCTTTTTCTCCTAAGTATTTTCCTTTTTGATTCTAAATTTTGAATTTTTACACTTTTACTGACCTATAAAATCTGATTTCAGGTTTTCTCAGTTTCTTCACACCCTATAGCGTTTACATGTTGCATTTTTGATTTGTATTTTAATCTTTTATGCCTTAGAGAGGCAAGGTTAAGATGGACAACAGCAGACAAGAGATGGTGGATAGACATGGAGCTGCCGGATGTAGTACATCAAGAGGTGACAGAGAAAAATGCTGGGGATAGGCTGAAATGGAGGCAGATAACCTGTGGTCTGTGGTCACGCCAAAAGGGACCTTTTAATGGTTTTAATGTTTCATTTTAATTGAATTTATCATCTACATCTCAATGTTCTGTTGATAATCACCTTTTACAATATTATTATAGCTTTATTTGTGGGTATTATTATTAAGATTTTATTAATGAAACATGAATGCCAGATTTCTCAAAAGCCTTCAGAGGGAGAAAGTTCACCGAGGATGTGAAGCCTCAGATTACAGCGTACACTTCCTATTTCAGAGTAACAATTTTTCTAAAATCTCTTGCTGATTTAATTAAGTGTGGATCACTCTGTTCTGATCTAATGAATGTATCTGTGGGAGATGTGGAAGTGAAAGCAGGGCTAAAAAATTCGAAGCAAGGTGGACCAGACACAGATGTCCAGCAAAGAGGAAAGAAAAGCGTCTAATTTACAGTATTTCAAAGTTTAATCAGCAGGTTAGCAAAACTGCCTCACAGTGTCAGGAATTTGAGGTAATTTTTAAACTTGTTAACATATTAGCTACCACATACCTGATCATGTGCCTGTCATGAGTTCAACCACAATATCCATCACGCTTTTTGATCAGTGACTGAGTTTGTAGAATTGGGTTCAGATTTGATGATACTTTTGTAAGTACGGGGAATATCCACATGAAATTTCAAGTGCTGAAAAACTAATTTAAGCTCTGTTAAATCCTGAATCCTTCGAGCATCAGTATCACGAGATACATAATTACTATAATAAACTACACTAATTTAATGTTATTATATAGATTTATCGGAACAGGAACAAGCTTCAGTACCATGTATGTTTGATCTGTTTCATGATGAGAGAAAACTTTAAAAAGTGCATTCCGGGTAAACTTTCAACACTCACATCAGCATGTGTGATCAGTGTGATCAGTCAATATGAAAGGTCTCTTTTTTACCTCACTTTCTGCCAAGCGGCACAGAGAGCAGAATAAGCTCTGAAGCACCTGTTGCATAACAAACAGCTTTACTACAAATGTTCAGGTTGTGATCTTCATCAGGGTCATCATAAAACACATTACAGGCAAAATTTCAAAGGGTAAGAAGGTGAGTATGCACCTGGTTAGTTGTGTATGATGTTATATTTATGATGGCCCGGATGAAGGCCCCAAGCAGAAACACATTGACCTGATGACCAAAGGTTTCAGCAGTGCCACATATTTAGTATTTCATACATTTTGCTGCTTCACTTTTTATCTAGCTTTTTTTTATACAAGTGTTTGTGATCTATTGAAGAACAATGGTAAGAAATTCAGTGTCACTCACAGGAGAATCAGTATAATATATGATATAGTCTACTATAGTAAATATTACAGTGCTGAGCACAGATTCTTGATGTGTAGTTTGGGAAGCTTCCTGGCCAAGGTTTCAAAATGTTTATTTGATGATCTCGAAGCTTCTTAGCTACCGCTTTTGTTGTGTGACACAAGCTCCATCCCGGTGGAAGATCATCACCAAACTGCTCCTGGATCTCTAGAAGAAGTGTGAGGATGTCTTTTAGTCTAGCTTTGAGTCAAATTGTGATAAACTTGTGTGATAAAACAGAAGGATCACCATCTGTGGCCCAGAAACTGACAAAAAGAAGGGTCGACACTGTAAATGTTAACTTTTTGCATATATTACATTTTCATTTATTTATGGCCAATAAAAGTCTTTGAAATTTGTGAAATTGTTGTGATTGTTCTTTACTAAATCATAGAACATTTAGCCTTCTTTAAAATAATTTTTGTGCAGCGTACATAAATATGTCTGGAATGATACAAAAACTTGAAATTTTGAAGAATTGTCAAACACTTCCTAGAATCTGTCCAACAATAGAGCTCAGCTGGTCATGAAAGATACAAAGCTTGATCAAGAACAGCATCGACCAAAGATGTCACTCGACTTTATGAGAAAAATTCAGTAACATAAGACTGGAACCTTTATGAGTTTATTTGCAGTTTTTAACAGAGATTGTAGTGTTTTTCAGCCCTGAAAGAATTAAAAATGCTAGAAAACTACAATAAAGGTTAGATAAATCTTAACTTTGACAGCAGGTTACTCTGAAAATATACATTGTATGAAGGTAGAAGCATACATGGCACCATTAAATATATTTAAGTTGTTGTATATTTTAAAAAAAATTGGGTCAGGTGGAAACTTTTCTCAGATTTGGCTAATTATTTTTGTTGTCGTAATGAAGATGCTCCCAGTTTGGTTAATACCGAACAGTAATGAATATGATTATGTGATCAATGTGAAATGATATTTAATTTGGAAACAACTTTAGAGGATTAATTTTGATTATTTGATGGCGATAAAAAGTCACAGTGGTTGTATTTAAAATCAAACACACTCAGGCAAAAATAGAGCTACAGACACAGAAACTGTCCAAAAAATCAACAGTTTTTTAATCCTTACAAGAACAAAACATCAACGTTCAAACTTATGCAAAAGCATCACTTCACAAAACAAGACCAAACTATTACCATCCATGTAATTATTAATTAGACAATCAAAGTACAAATCAGAGCAGTATCAGTGAAAACGCCTCATTGGTGCAGCTTAAGTTCAACTGACTGCTGCTGCCCCCTGGTGGTGAAATGACGCTACAGCAGTCTCATTTCTGCACATCTAGTACAATACAAACGTCATTATAGGAAAATAGTGCGCGGCAAGTGTCCTCTTACTTATGAAAAACAATCAGCAGATCATATTTATTAAAAAAACACAGGATACAATAGTGCATCAATTTTCAAAGGATTGCATCCATCGTTTGAATCTTTATCCACATGTGAAATACAAAATACAAAAACACCACAGTGAGAGAGTGAGTCTGACATCTACACCAGTCAGGTGATTTAAGAAGCAATCACAGGGTCATATGGCTGAAGCGTGTGGGAGGAAGAAGACATGCAGGTGTATACACAAAGGGCCTGGCGACCCCACGGCGAAGCAGAAGAAGGCCAGAATCTGAATCAGAGTCCTCTCATACAGTTTCTTCTCGCCAGTCCACTTCAACAGCTTCCTGAGTTTCTACAAGTAAAAATATTGCTGTTTGTTCTTTGTTCCATCGCCAGCTGAAGTTTTGGACCAATGAGCTCCTCAGCAGGACTCTGAGATCATCATGCGATCTGAGAGGCCACAGAAGGGCAGTGTTACCTCCAAAAGTCAGAGAGCTGCTTCAAAGTTGCACGACTTCTAAATAAGACTTAAAAAGATCGAGTAACGACTGAGGAATTTGTTTCATGAGAAGTCAAATAATTTTAAAAAAATGACAAAGTTTGAATTTTTTTAACATAAGTTCACGAAATAAAAACAACTCTAATAATTTCTAAGAATAGTTTTTAAATTAAGAGATATTTTCTCTTCATTATGAGAAGTTTTCAAAATAAATCCACCATTTTTTTTTTGTTAACACCAATAACAGATTAAATAAGTTGTGAATCCATCTAATAAATGATTAGTCTGGGATGACTTTAAGGAGGCGGAGTCTGAACTGGTTGCCATTCTCGTACTTTGCCTACGGACTGTATATAAAAGATGAAAATGGTCACTTAAGGTGAATAAAGCTGAAATAATCAACAGTAAAGACTTGAGAAAATCATGAGAATGGCGATTTTGCTGAACAACTTCTTTGTTAGAAAATCTAAAATGGGCGGAGTTTGTTCACTATTATTTTAAACATAAAGTTCAGCTAGCTAAGCCAGCTTAGCTTAGCTTTTACAGGGTTTTTCTTTCCTCAGAATTGGTCTTTATGACCAATTTTCTTAAAAAACAGAAATGGTGATTTCTTTCAAAACCCAAACATATGCAGGAAATTTTATTTTCAGATGTTAATTCAAATGGCACTCATGATTTTCTGATAGTCATAGCTGAAATAACTTGGAGGCCACATATTTGTTGGAAAAAAGCTACTAAATTATGAACACACAGCACCCCCTGGTTTATCCTTCAACTCCATGCCTCCGGTTTTAAAATAGCAACATGAAAATGGTCATTAATCAACAGGTAATGTCAGTATCTATGTCTATCTTTTACATAACATTGGTAGTTTGGGTGCTAAAAATAACATAAAAAACTTATGCTAGTAAAGAAGTGCGCTATTTTTTAAGTGTCAGTTGTTTAGAAAAAGAAAAGAAACTGAAGACCATGTGCACTCTCTGGCCAATCACAATCCAGGATTCTCCACAGTAGACATACCTTTCAGGAGGTGCTCCATTATTATGTAACTTTGTGCTATTAAACTAATTGAATAAACTCAATAACTCTCACTGCCCCTCTGGGCTTCCATTTTTTAAACATTTTCCTTGTCACACCTCATAGTGGAGATCATTGAGTTCCAGTCTTGTATAGTGGCGTCTGTCGAAGGACTCCATTGCCTTGCGGCCTCCAATGGCGAGGGCCATTATGAGGATGGCAAGCACCAGCACCAAAAATGCCACCATGCCACTTTTCATTGCTCCATGTGCTGCTATCCCTTTCCCGCTGGCAGCACTTGAATTCTGGAGGACGTGGTCAGACTGAGCAGCACCTTTGGGGACAATTAGAAGAGTTGCTCCAGGTGTTGTCCTGGTGGTGGACCTGGTGGTGGACGCCTCAGTGGTGGTGGTGGTGGTTGTAGTTGTTGTTGTGGTAGTGATTGTTGAAGGAGGAGGAGGGGGGGGATTGGT
This sequence comes from Hemichromis elongatus, assembly GCA_015108515.1. NCBI lineage: Eukaryota > Metazoa > Chordata > Actinopteri > Cichliformes > Cichlidae > Hemichromis > Hemichromis elongatus. The sequence continues at coordinate 65,642 of VUQR01035287.1, read as the reverse complement.
AGTGGTAGTTAAAGAAGTAGTAGTGGTGGTGGTGATTTCAGGCGTGGTTGTGGTTGTTGTAGTTGTGGTAGTCAAAAGTGTGGTGGTTGGAAGTGTTGTGGTGGTTGGAAGTGTTGTGGTGGTTGGAAGTGTTGTGGTGGTTGGAAGTATTATAGTCGTGGTCGTGGTGGTTTCAGTTTTTGGCTGAATTTTTTCAGTAGTTCTGTATTTGGCTTCTTTGTTCACTGTTACAACAGGAAGTGAGGTGGTGGGGGTAGGGGTAGGGTAGGGGTAGGGGTAGGGGTTGTGGTGCGGGTGGAAGTCTGAGTTGGCTGGGCGGTGGTGATACTGATAGAATGAAATTTTCCTTTCCTGGAGGTTTTAGTTTGCTTTTTGGTGGTTTTGTTGGGCTTTTTCATGGAGGTGGTGGACAAAGGTGGTGCTTTAGTATTGGTGGGTGATGAGGTCACTGCTGCCATTGTGGCAATTATGATGATGGGTGGAGGTGTGGGGGTGGGAGTTGAGGTTGTGGTTGGTAGTAAGGTAGTGGTAGTTGTAGTGGTACTTGGTTGTGTTGTGGTAGTGGTTGTTGTCATTGTGGTAGGGATTGGTGGCATTGTTGTTGTTGTAGTTTTTGGGGTTGTTGGTTGTGCGGTTGTTGGTGTAGTTGGTGCCAGTGTGGTGGTGGTTGTAGTGGTTGTGGTGGTGGGAGGTCTCACAGTGGTTGGATGAAGTAAACCTGTACAGGAAAGAAAATTGTTTAGTCAGCAGGTGGCAGCAAAAATCTACAATCATCCAAAATTCAACACAAACAAGAAAAAGTGAGTTGAAAAAAAAATCCAATTTGGGTTTAGTAGAATGTCACATATTAGAGGTGTGGCACAAGCCACATACATATAGGGCTCCATAGTTCGGGGGTTAGAGTACTAGTTTTGTAAACCAGGGGTGGTGAGTTCAAATCTCACTAGTGCCTTGAGTATGGGTATGTTCACACTGCAGACAAAAGTGCATTATATCTGTTTTTTGTTTTTTTTACCCTATGCAACCCATATCTGATCATGGTATGACAGTGCTAACAGCACAAGTCCAATATTTTCAAATCCGACGTAGGTCACTTTCGTATGTGGTACTGAATCCGATACATATCTGATGTTTTAGAAAGCGACTGCTGTTTGAATGGTCATGTAGTATTAAATTAAATCTTTTACGTCACTGACACAAGACAGATGCCAATTATAAGCGCCGGAGAAGACAGAAGGCTTCCGTAAACAGAGCGCGTTGTGCGTGACGTCTTCTTTTGCGCATGCGTGCCGTTTGAGGGCCGTGAACTGTTCACACTAGAGCGCGTTTGCTGTCACATTTTATTTGTAGTGTGAACAACCAGACAAAAAAAAATCGTATTGGATCGAAAAATTGGAATTGACCATTAAGACCTGCAGTGTGAACGTAGCCTATAGGCCTCCTGTGAAAGGAACATATTTTCCTTTAACTCTATGGAAAAATTCCACAACATAAAATATAACCCATCATCTGAAATGTTTATTCAGGTCCTTGTTAGTTTTCATAAAACAGGAAATTTGTAAAATTAATATTAAAGTTATTATTCTTTTATATACAGGTGATGGTATTCATGATAATGATATTTTAAAATGGGACATCACTAATACACATATATAAAAACGTATATTATTTTGTTCTGTAATAGTTATAGACAAGTCAAAGTCAGCTTTACTGTCAAAGACCCTATGTACAGTCGTACACAGGAATTGAAATTGCTATGTTCCCATGGCCCTCAGTGTAGTCAGTCAGTGAAAAGGCAATGGGGGTTGATCAGAGTTTGTATGTTTCGGGGGTTGGGGGTTCAGAGGGAAGAATGGAGGTCTGGAGTTTGTGTGTGTGAGAGCAGGGAGTGAATTTAGCATCCTGACAGCCTGATGAACGAAGCAGACTCTCAGTCTGCTAGCTCTGGCCCGGACGCTCTTCAGTCTCCTTTCTGTTAGCAGCAAACTGAAGAAGCTGTTGGTTGGATGAGTGGAGTCACCTGTAATGCAGAGGGCTTTCCGGATGAGGCAGGTGCAGTAGATGTCCTAAAGGGAGGGAAGAGAAGTACCCACGATCCTCTTTGCTGCTTTCACTACCCGTTGTATCTTTTTCTGGGTGGGATGCTCAGGATTTTCTAAGAGTCTGTTGTAGCCAGCGCAATCCTCTATGCTGCTGCATGCTGGGGCAGCAGGTTGAAGGTTGCTGATACTAACAGACTCAATAAACTGATCCGCAAGGCCTGCAATGTTGTGAGAGTGGAGCTGGACTCTCTTAGGGTGGTGATGGAGAAGCGAATGTTGTCCAGGATAAAGACAATGTTAGATAATTCCTTCCACCCACTCCATGACATGCTGGCTAGCCACAGGAGCACATTCAGTAAGAGACTGAGATTACCAAAATGCACCCCTGAACAACACAGGAAATCATTCCTGCCTGTGGCCATCTCCCTGTACAACTCATCCACCTAACACACTGTATATACTTCTATAGGCACACACTTTTTGCACACGCGCTTCTTTCTTATCCAGGTATTTTTTAGTAAGTAACTTATAAATATGTATATATTGTGCTTTTTCTTACTTCTTGTATTGTCTGTTTTTGTTACTGTTAGTACTGGAGCACTGTAACCATAATTTCCCCTAGGGATCAATAAAGTATTCTGATTCTGATTATGGCAGGACCCAGTGCAGAAGCCATACCACACACTGATGCAGCTGATGAGGATACTCTCAATGGTGCCCCTGTAAAAGGTGCTCATAATGGGGGTTGGGGCTCTTGTTCTCCTCGGCTTATGGAGAGTCGCTGTTGGGCTTTGTTGACCAGCAATGCAGTGTTTTTTGATGAGAAAAGATCTTCTGAGATGTGCACACCCAGGAACCTGGTGCTGCTTATCCTCTCCACAGCAGGACCATTGATGGCTAGTCGGGTGTTCAGGGTGTGAGCTCTCCTGAAGTCTATGATGATCTCCTTAGTGTTCTTCACATTCAGGGACAGGTTGTTGTTGCTGCACCACTGAACCAGATGGTTAATTTCACCTCTGTAGAAGGTCTGAACTTTGTTTCTGATGTGACCTATCACAATTGTGTCATCTGCAAACTTGATGAAAAGGTTGGAGCTGTGAGATAGTGTGCAGTTGGGGGTCAGCCAAGTGAAGAGAAGGGGCTCAACACACATCCTTGGGGAGCCCCTGTATTCAGTGTTCTTGTGCTGGAGGTGTTGCTGCCGACCCGTACTGCCTGCTGTGTTCCTGTCAGGAAATCCAGCAGCCAGTTACAAAGGGAGGTGCTGATCCCCAGCAGATCCAGTTTGTGAATGAGTTGCAAGGGAATGATTGTGTTGAATGCTGAACTGAAGTTTATGAAAAGCATTCTAACGTATGAGTCTCTAGTTTACAGATGTGTGAGGGCTGAGTGAAGGGCAGTTGAAATTGCATCACTGGTTGAGCAGTTTGACCGGGTCCAGTGAAATGGATCCAGGTTGGGGGAAAGAGATGTCTTGATTTAATGCATGACTGACGGTTCAAAGCACTACATAATGATGGGGGTGAGTGTGACCGGACGGTAGTCGTTACAGTAGGAGTGAGATGACTTCTTCGGTACAGGAATGATAGTGGAGGCTTTGCGGCATGTGGAAACGACTGCTTAGTTCAGTGATGCATTAAAGATGTCTGTCAAGACACCTTTTAGTTCCGCAGCACAGTCCCTCAGTGCTCGTCCCGGAATGTTGTCAGGACCTGGGCGTTTGTGTTTGTTGATCCTGGCAAGGGACCTCCACACACTTTTTGGGGACAGTGTTCCAACCCGATCATTAGGGAGGGTAGAGTCTTCTGTGTGTGGGGGGGTGAAGTTCTGTGGCCTAAAGTGAGTGAAGAATTCGTTTAGCTTATCCGGTAAAGGCAGCGGTTTGCGGAGTGGGCTCATCTGAGGTATTTCTGCTGTTGCTGAAGCTTTGCAAAATCCTCCTGGAGTATTGCCTTTTCACCTCTCTGATGCCAGTTGGCTGCAGGCTGCATTTCTCATCCTCAGGAACCTGTAAACCTCTCCTGTGGTTTCTGATTGGCCCGGACAGTGATGGTCCTGGTCTCTGTGACATCACTGATGCATTTTGAGATGTAGGCAATGACAGTTTATGTGTATTCCTGCAGGTCTGTGGTGTTATTGTGTGTGGCAGCCTGTTTAAAGATCTCCCAGTCTGTGGTGAAAAAGCAGTCTTGCAGTGCCTCTGAGGAGCCTTCTGGCCCCATGTACCTGATTATAAACTTTAACCAGGGGTCTGTATGCTGGCCTTTATGTAGTTGTATTTTGAGTTTAATTATTCATCCATTCTCTTCCTCTTATCTAGTTCAGGGTTCCAGGGGGAGGGTCTGGAGCCTATCCCAGTCTGGCACAGGGCTAACACAGAGAGACAGACAACAAGTCGTGCTCATATTCACACCTAGCGGCAATTTTGAATCACTGATTCACCTAACCCCATTGCATGTCTTTGGACTGTGGGAGGAAGCCAGAGTACCGTACCTGGAGAGAACCCATGCAAACTCCACACATAAAGCGCAGCCAATAATGGAAGGAGAGGGGGTTGATAAAGTAATTGATGGATGATCTTTAACAGGTATCAAAATAATATCATTATCATTAATGTTGCTATAGTTTTTTTTAAAAATAATAATGAAGTGGAGATTATAAAAAATGAAAACTATTTTCTAAACTAATGAATAATAATTCTAGTTTTGGCTTAAGCTTACTTATTAAAAATCTTCAAGAATCTAAAGCTGAATGTATGCAAAGCTGGGTCATCATTATTAAAGTTATTTTCCATGTTTACAATGAGCAGAGTATCTGATGTACCTTTGTAGATGTCATAGGTGTTGATGCCATCCTGAGCCTTCGTTAAAGGACAGTCTTGCTCCGTCTGACAGTGGAACAAAAAGCAGTTTTCATCGCCAGCATGTTTGTTCCCGTTGAAAACCACCATGTTGCATTTGGCACCTACAGAAACACAAAGTTAGTTTTTTCCTTTCACTTTTTTGAATCACAGTTTTTGCCTTATAGTGTCCTGCTGTTATCTTTGAGACCCATGATCCTACCACAGAGAAACTGTGATATTTCCCATGATACTGATGGTTACAGAAAAAAACACTTTAAGCAAAACCAGATGTCAGATTGTGACACGTGGCCATCAACCTTGGTTATACTTTCTCTGACTGAATTAGGTATACATGATAAAACAAGAAGAGCAGGTCCCCTTTAATGAAGCTTTGATTATTCATCTGTCTGGTTTCGAAGGTACATTTTTAAATTTACCATCGCACAATTTACCTAAAACTTCCACCACCAGGGGCAGTGTGACCCCCATTCTCAGGCTTCTCTTCAGCACTATATAAACGTATCTTGGAAATACAGTGATATTGGTGGTTTCTATACATCCTGGTGATGCTTTTGCAGGGGTGTAAATGGAGGGTATAAGCATGGGGTGGCACCAGCACACCCTGAATTATAATTGGCCCCCACAGATGCCATTGGCATGTGAAAATTAGATGGTAACCTTTTGTACATTTTCTAAAGTAGTACTTCTTAAAACTGCACTTCTTACTGAAGTACAGTTTTAAGGTACTTTATTTAAGTGTTTCTATTTAATGCTGATTTCGACTTCTATTGGAATTTAGATGCCAATATATTACTTTATACTCCATACCATTTATTTTAAAGCTTTAACTGGATTAGTATTATCCAGTAATATTATGGATAGAATAATGAGTGCTTTTACTTTAGCTACTAAGCATAATGTTTTGATTACAAATTTTGTCATTTTAAACTAAACAGCAAAATCTGATTGGACTGAGCAAAATCTGAGTCCAATTATCGTTAATCTGAATATGACAGATTATAAATTCCAGATGATTCATGCTTCATGGTTCAGACACAGTTTTTTAAACACATCTTAAAAAAAACAAAAACATAACCTTTGACCCCATGTTCCTCATTCACTCTGCTCACCTGGTTTGACTTCCTCTGAGCAGCAGGCGAGGACACAATCCCGCTCAGAGTGGACCACCCTGGAGTCCATGGCTGTTGTCGGTCTGTTTAGGGCCAGCCTGACGTCGACTATGACGCTCTGGTGCTGCCTGGAGAAGCACGTCTCCGGTTCCAGTGCTGACACAGGAAGTGATGTCATCACTATGAGTGTGAAGGCAGCGTAGATGAACAGCATGAGCATCCGTGAGAGTTGTCCAGAGGCGAGAGGGGTCATGGCTGCAGTGGGCTCACTCAGATCAGAAAGGACTCAGTTTGCAGAGCAGGTCAGCAGAAATCCACAGAGATGAACTGCAGAGCACAAACACACTGTTATTAATAAAGTTTTAATCAATGATATCATCACTTTAAGTGTTTTGCAACGAACACTCAGAACAACAGAGGCGAGATGAAACTCTGAACGAGAAAAAAGGGCAGGAAACGTCAGATAGATTTTTTTTGGAAACATTCCTTTAAGTCAAACCTTTTAGTACATTTTTATTAAGCCTTTAACTTTGTCTTAGACTTCAAACCCTTGTCAGGATGTCTCAGAGTCCCAGATCTGTCTTGGACCACAAAGAGAGCAAAATTAGATCTGTGGAGAGAAAATAGAAACCTAAAAATGGCAGCTGCTCCTGAAGGAGGTGGCGACGCAGCTTCCGTTTTTAGATTCCTGCTGAACGAGGTCAGAAAGATGTTCGAATCAGAGAGAAAAATGTGGTGGAAGAAACATTCAGACCACTAATCTAAAGATATTCCAGGTCTGCATCAAAAATAAGGAAAAGGAAAAGAAGCCACGCCTCTAATAATGGAAACTTTAAACCTACAGAGACCACAGTTGTGGTCCACAGTCCACAGACCACAGTTGGTTGTAGCTCAGGTTCATTCAGCTGTGTATTTCACAGGTTAAAGTGCAACCTGCATCCAGTACTGTACATCACATTCATCTACAGTTAATGTTTAACCAGACCAGTGGGAGCGCTGGTTTGGCTCACTGGGTAGAGCAGGTGATCCATGTCCTGTGAGGCTAATGCAAAGACCTGTGTTTAAATCTGCCTCAAGGCTTTTTGCTGCATGTCTTTCAGTTGTCTGAGGCTCCTCACAGTGTTGCTGGACTCCAGTTTCATGGATAACTACAGCTGGATATCAACTGCATAGCACTAAAAATATTAACAGTGTTTCTTAATAATATTGCATAAGAGAACCAGAAGATCTACGAATCGATGAACTCAGTCATCAGATCTTAGAGAACCCCTGATTTAGACTGGACAGGTCTGAAGCCCCTTAAAGGTGGATTTCACCATATTGAAGTTTTTCTATACTGCTAAAATGGTACAGAAGAGGACTGTGATTACATATTACTCCTTACAGCTCTTATTAGCTCAGGTGTTATCTGTGGTGAGATAACCATTAACCTCTTGTTACAGAGTGTTCTACATCCTAGACTACTCCATACTCTTTTATACTGCTGACACTGCATTCACTTTATTCACAAACAGTTATTTATTCACTTACTTTATATTCTTGTATTTATAATCTAATTCTTATTGTCTGTGTATGCCCTGTCTTTAACGCCATGCTACTCTGTTGTTTCATAATTGCCCCTTGGGGACAAATAAAGTCATTCTGATTCTGATTCTGATTACCTCGTTTACTCGTACAGGGTGTAATCAAAAGATTCTGAGAACACGCCCATTACCACTTACAGTGTGCACTGCAACCTCAAGCTCTGTTTCAAACTGACCTGATGTTCATGTAAAAGATCATCACAGGTGGGGAGGTTTAGAATTAGAATCCATACAGTATGATACTGTGTGCACTTTTCCTGCAGCGTCCAAAGATACGCACCCGACCAGGGGCGTATCTTTGGCATTAAGTCTCCAACTGACTTTTTGATGTTTAAAAACACATCAAATCCTCTTTGTAATTGCTGTTTGTCACTTCCTGCCCACTTATTTCCATGCAGCCTGATGCAGAACCTATTAAAAAGTACACCAGGTGTGACTTTAGGCTGCTGCTCGGATGCTTCTCTGTGGTGTGCCTGCTGAGCACATTAAAATCACAGTTTTTTTGGCTACACAAGCAAAATTTACACTCATCTGTTTACCAGATTTGCCTTCCTGTGATTACATCCACATTGTTAAAAATTTTTAATATAGTTGAAAGATCACTGTTTGGATTTGTGGAATAAATCCAGCTCGCATTGCACAAGTACAAGAGGACATAACAGGACTGCATGAGAAGATGACCCTGAAGAGGACCCTGTTTCTGTGTACGCCCTTCTTAACACATTAGTTTGTCTAAAGAGTTTTGAGTATTTAATAAATTATAATTATTATTTATTATTATTGTATTTAATAAAGAGCGGAAACTCACCGTGCTGGCCGTGTGAACAGTCCTCCTTTAGATGCTCAGCAGCTATGTGGGTCTATAGTCCACAGAGCAGGACTTTAGCCTGTTTCTCTGCTAGGACTGCTCCTCTTTTAGCTTTACAGCTGCTGCTATCTGATCCACTATCAGACAGATTAGTGCACCTTGTTCACGACAACGCGATGACCCTGTTTTTATGTCGACGTCCTAAAGAAATCAACAACAATTTCACAACCTGCCAGATATTTTACTACTAAATCAAAAAAATAACTCACTATGTTTATAGTGTAAAATAAGACTGTGACAAGCCTCATAAAATAAAATTAGCAAGAATTTAACAAAATGTATCAGTGATGTAAAAGCAGAACAATGACGTAATAACCTTACAGAGCTGGTTTCATGACGTGAAATCTCAGGGGCTATTTGGACACGTTCATTAAAAAAATAAAATCAGAATAAGTAGTTTTAATTTTTAACCCCATTTCCTCTTAGTCTTAGTTCACTGTAATAACCTTTGTTCTGACATTAAACTAAACAATAAATGACCTGCATGACTAAAAGTTACTACCTGAAAATGTCAATTTTTAAAATCTGTTATATTCATTGTTAAGTGTTTATCAAGTCTGCAGACAGCATAAAGATGGATGCAGCTTCTAGATCTAAAACATGAAGTCTTAAACTTTCTTCTTAACAGCAGTGGGTGACCTCTGATTGTTTAGAAGTCTATGAGAAACTGTGCCTACTGCTCACACTACAATTTTTGACTATATTTATTAATTTAAGACCATTGTTGACAGTATAAAAAGCTGGCACTGTGTCTTCTGTGACACTTTTCTGATTTCAGACTCTAGTTTTAAGTTTAACTAAATAAAACCCAAAGATCATTTTGTAAATTTTGCTTAACATTAGAATCAGAGTTGCCAATCATAAGTCATTAGCCCATGAGCCAAAGACTGCGTCAGCGAAAAAACTCAAAAACCTCAAGCTTCAGGATCTATTCTTTCTTTTATATACGATTTTTATATTGACTCATCCATACATCACTTAAAAAGCAGCACACAGTATGACGTCACACGGATATCCCAGCTGTTATGAAGAGAGGAAATAAACGTCAAGTTATAACATGAAAGTCTATGGGGACCGACTCTTTGGAGCCCCTGCTGGACGCCAGGGGACCTGCAGCTGTTGTTCTCTCCGCTCCTTTTGGATAATAAGAACTTGAGAGCACCTGGCCGGCCCAGGCTGAGCTCAAGGCCAAAAATCATCTGTAATAAAGTGGGTAATAAATGAAATGCGCTGCACGCATGACCGCATCTATAAGCTAAAATCTTAGCACAAAGCTAATGTGTTGCTGCACGCAGTACCTGTCCTCCAAACCTGCCTGTACTGGTTTTACTGGTGCGGTAATGGAGCCTAACTGGGACACGAAGCGGCTGAAATGCGTTTTGTTACCTGAGCGGTCAGTGGGGACACAGATTACCTCGGCGCCGCCTCCATCGTCCCTCCGTCGGTCAGTGCGAGGTGTGATGAGTCGCTGTTTGTTCAAACCAGCTGAGTCCCAGTAAGAAGCCTCAGCCGTCCCGACAGGACATGATGCTCAAACAAAAAGAAGGCAGAGGACGCGTTTCTGCTGCTTTAATAACGAACCCGGCTGCTCTCCGAATGCAAAGGATGGAGGATGTTACATGATGGCTGGTGCGGAGGATCTGCTGCTTGTCTCCTGAGTCTGACCCATTTTAGTCTTTGTCCTCTAGTAGGGGGAGGGAAGGAGCCTGCCTGCCCAATCTGAGGCTCACCACCGTCTGATGTTTCTCCAACAAGCCCGAAAAATATCAGAGAAACAGCCAAAGAAACCGGACGTAAAGAGCTTCAGATGTTCCAATCAAGACACAGTTTATATAAGAGGTCCATATGGAGCCTCATCAATAATTAAATCTGATCATGAACAAAACATCTGAGAGAAAGGCAGCCAGCGTAAAACAGATCAATAGTTAATAAAGCCTCCATCATATATGGAAGACCATTAACGCCTCTAAAACATTAAGAAAACAACTTAAGTCTAAATTTGACTGAATGTCTGGAAGCCCATAAAGACATTAAAGCTTGAATAATAAATAAAACAATTACAGTAAGTCAAAATTTTGACACCAAATTTTAAAACATATAATGGGATGTATCAGTTATAAATAAAAATAGATAATGTAAGCTTATTTAAACCCTTCAAACAAAATAAAATGGTAAAACAAAACTGAACCTTATGTATCAAAAGTATGGAAGCGCATTAAAGATCAAAAATACAAACATCAGATAAAACTAAAAATAATTGGTCGTGGTGGCCTCGTGCCAGTTACAGCTGGTATGGGGTGGGGTACACAATGGATGGATGAAAGGACCTATATGGAAGTGCAATACAACCCTATAAGAAAAAATAAAAATAAAAAAATAATGTGAACTCCCTTTCTGAAAACATTTGATTATATATCTATCTATATATAAATATATATTTTAAGATTATGAAGACCTATTAATATTTAAACCAATATTTAAATTTTAATAACAACTCTCCAATAAATAAATAAATAGTGTATTAGAACTATGAAAGCTCATTAATGCTGAAAACATTTAATTGTATATATTTTTATACATAGTTTATAGAAATCATGAGAGAAAATATTTCTGAAAATAAACCAGAATTGACCACCTATAAAAATTTAATAAAACATGCCTTGACATATGGAAGCTCATTAAAGTCCCTGAAAAAACACAAATGGTGACGTAAATTAAAAAAAGAAAAAAACAAAACAAACGCACAATACTTTTAAGCATGGAAGTCCATGATGTCATTTACTGATAAAATGTCTTTTTTTCGGAAATTAATGAAACCCAAAATAAAATTAGGAGTTGCTGAAAGTCTGTGATCAAAAAGTAAACAATAGATAAATTATACACACATTAGTATCTCAACTTCAAACATTACAGTTACAGTGACTGCCAAACAGAAGTCAGCAAAAATTAAATGAGGATTTATCAGGTCCTGATCTGAAAAACAAGTGAACATTAACATAGTTAATGTTGAACTGTAGCAAAATTTTCTCACAACATAAACTGCTGAAAAGCCAAAATCAGTTTTAATTTATATTTTAAATTTGAACCAGTGTCTCCCCACCACGCACAAATAACCAAACTGTGTCAGGAAAATTTTATGTCAAATATTTATGAATCAACAACCAAAGATGGTTAAAAAAAATTCTGAATGAATATTTAAGTTAAATTATGAATAGAAACTCCTAATGCTATATAAAATTTTAATGAACTGGATGCAACAGAAGGTTAAAGGTCAAAGATCATGACCCATTTAATTAAACAAGCTTACAAGACAATTGCTGTAGCAACTACAGGTCCAAATGTTGCCCTCAAACTTTGCAGGTGCTGCAAAGCAAACAGAGATATATAATAAAAAACAATCCATGTGGAAGCCCAGTCTGCATGTCAGGACAGGGACTCAGTGGAGACATGTCTTCATTCGGCATCCACCATCTCTACGTCATCCTGGCATCCAGACGCCTTCTTGTTCTTCTTCTTGTTCGGAGCTAATGAGGAGTCCTGCTTCTTCTGTGGTGCTGCTGTTGATTCCACTACACAGAGATGAATGACAAAAAAAAATGTTATTTTTGTGTCATAAAAAAGTATCAATAAAACACAAGAAGCTGAAAAACAACACAAAATCCAACATGCAAGTGTGTTTTTCCCTCCCACCAGTACAGCTGATGATCACTTTGATGCTTTGAAAAGCTGGAAATGACAAAAACAATTCATCCCTAATTTTAAAACGCTTGAATTTCTGTTGGGGTCAACTTATGGCTGCATGAGAGTTTTAGTTCTTGGGATGTTAAATTTTCCAATTGTTCCATAAACACCCACAGTGTATGTACATTTTCAGGTGTATTTGGTCCTTTAAAATAAGATTAATTAATGTAAAGTAATAAACAGAGCAAATCCAACCAGTCATTTACATGTTCGGGTCTAAAGCTTAGAGGACCACACAGGTCTGGAAAACAGAGCAGCACACTGACATCGACAGAATCCAGACTGAAGTACCCCGGAGAAGCTGAAAACACTTAAGGAAAGAGTCAGAAGGTTTGGCACTCTTTACCTTCCATAGTGGCCTTCTCCTTGTGCTGGTGTCGCAGCTGTTTGATCAGCTTCCTCTTCTTCTTCCCTGACAGCGTGATGTTGGCTCTTGGACTCGTCCTGATGGGACAGAAAATGTAACGACGTGATGCGGTCATGAGAAGGCGGAGGAAAGAGGGGGTCAGCTGACACTCACCGTCTCTTTTTCAGGTGATGGATGGTGATGAGACCTTCATCCACCACAGCTCCCACGATCTGATGCCTCTTCCTCTTTTCGCGGCCCAGAACTCGCCGACGCTTGAAAAGCTTCTTTCCCAACTCCTGCAAGAGAAACACGACGTGTTCAAGGAAAGTAGAGACACGATTGTTTAAAGCTCCTCAAGTGTGACACCGTGAAAGACACTCATCAGATATGAAAGAACAAACAACAACAGCTGAAACATATCCAGGCTTTCTTTGAATTAGCTGACTCAAAATAACTTAAACGCAGATCCAAAACAGACCATTAGAATCTAAACCAGGAGTACACAGGCACGGGGCGAAAAACGCTCTGTAACGTATTTTGGGTTGAAAGTTGGGAGTTTAAATTCTGACGTCATGTAAGATCAACATTAATTTAATATGTTAATAAGTGTTTTTTCACTGGGCTCCATCTACTTCAGTCAGACTTTATCACACAAGAAAATCTACAGAGACATGGCTCAACAGGCTGTATTTATGAAACATCTGCAGCAGAGAATGATGCACATATCCCACTGTAATCAAGACAAAGCCACAGTTTGTTATTGATTCATGTAATCACACTTGAAGCAGACGGTAAATAAATGAGTGGAAATGTATCTTCCAGCAGATTTAAACTGAAACCACAAAGTGAGGTTAATGTGTTAGCAGCTACACTGGAAACCAACACAGTTTTTTTTATGGATTTTTAAAGTAAGAAGTACATTAAATTTAAATTCAGAGTTTTAAACGTTGCCCATTTTCCTGTTAAATTGGGACTGCTGACCTTGATCATAGACACTGGACTGGTTACTACAGCAGAGTGTGTTTTCCATGAGTGACTTGTAGTTGTATCACATTTAATATGGCAGACAACTCTCAAGTAACATGCACAGGAAGCCATAAACAGATTGTCAGTTATTTTTCTTCAGTGAGAGAACTGCAAACTGCAGATGAAGTCTTTACAGTAACAACAGCACATATAATTTTGTTCTCTTGGCATCCATCCATCCATTCATTCTCTTCCTCTTATCCAATTCCAGGTCGTGGGGTTCGAGGTGGGCTGGAGCCCATCACAGCTACCATAGGGTGACAGGTGAGGTACATCTGGACAGGTTGCCAGCCTGTGGCAGGGCCCACTTTTCTGGAAGCTCTGGTGTACCTTAAATAATGCTAACACGACGTCGTTTTTACTGCACCCGTTTCATTTTTCACAGGCTGATTGTAACACCAGCAGCAATTTATAAAGAGATAAAAGTACAACTGAGCAGAACTAAGGTCAGCTCCACAACAGTCACGGTTTCCCACGTGCCCCACTTGGGAAACGTAACTGTCCTACAGCTGTGCATCTGCCGTGTTAGAAATAAACAGCTATAAAATAAATACTTTAAACCATGAGAGCGTCTTTATTGGCTCTGGTTATTGTATGATCTATTCTTCATAGATCTGCAGCGGTTGTTTGTCTCGTGACGTTTTGATCCACGCAGTTCACTTACCGTCCACAGCGTGTCCCAGTTTCAGTTTTTACAACGAGCTCCACTGACTTCAGCAACACATTTAAAACAACTCATTAAAATGTTTTTAAGGCTCTAGTGGACTACCAGTACCTGATAATACTGTAAAGAAAACTGTCTGACAGGACTGATTATAATTGTAGGGCGGATGGCTAGCTGTGAACTAAATTTTAATATCTCATGAACTAAAGAACACTACTCTGTCTGACACATTTAATGTTCCCTAAATGTGCTCTCGGCTCCAACCTACTGACAGGAGAAACAAAACGGATTTCTTACCGTTTTCGGTTTGTTTATTCCTCCCGGAGGCGCCATGTGTACAAGCTCACATGGAACACAAACTTCTTCTTCTGCGCTCTAAATTCTGGCAGCCCTCATGCCACGCGGCTCCTCACTGCCCCACACAGGCGTGACGGAACATTACAAAGCCAGGAGTTCAACGTAAAAACAAGAAATTACAACTTTTAATTGAGATATGAACGTAAGAATTCTTCTTCGTGTTTTTATTATCAGTAGTACTTACAAAAGCAATAGCATGCTTAACTTGTTTTAGAATTATTCTTAGACTACATTTACATTTACAGCATTCGTATATATTCACTATTTTCTTAAAGTTTTATTTGCTGTTTTTATTTGGACAGGTCGAGCGTAGTTTATTTATTTAGTGCTAATCAATGTTGCAACATTTTACTAAGCCAACTTAGTCCTCTACAAACAAAGCAGCTACTTTGTTTGTAGTAAACAAAGTAGTTTACTTTGTCAGTTTGACAAAATAGTTACAGAGAAATGAATAAATAAATGAAGAAAAATAAAAGTTTTTTTTTTTATTTTCGTCAATAAAAATTTCACAAAGACAGTTTTTAACATTTAGTAGCTCCATAATACAACCTCACACATATACATACATCATAATTAAAAATATATAAACGTCTTACATGTTGCCATTAAAATGTAGCTCAGTAACCACAAACATTCACAAAACATTTCATTGGCACTGTTGTGTTTTTTGGGGAGAAAACTTACAAACATACAGGACAGCACTACAGAGTTACACTGCTAGCAATCAACGATTTATGTAAATTTGACAACCTGACCGCATTCTGTACTGTACAGGAGACACGGCACGAGATTGACTGAAAATGGTCTACAGCCAATCGGGACGCAGAATACAATGTGCTGTAAAAAAAAAAAAAAAAAAAAAAAAAAAAAAAAAAAAAAAAAAAAAAAAAAAAAAGGTAAAAAAAAAACATT
>VUQR01035287.1:13538-47697 GCA_015108515.1 Hemichromis elongatus | reverse complement strand
TAATTCAGTATGTCTACAGGTTTGAACTCTGTGGCCTTTCTGGAAAATATAGGCCAACTCATGTGCATCTTCAGAACTGCCAGCTTTGCTTTTTCATGTGTCCTCTCTGTTGATAAAACTGCAGGTGAATTTTTGCAGTTGATTTTTTTGCAGGGAAATTTGGAGGATAAAAATTCAGTGTTATAAATTCAATGTCTTAAAATAGTTGAATTCTGATGATACTATATTTCATCCACAAAAGAGTGATAAGAGTAATATTAAAACTAAGTAGCTACTAGAATTGGCAGGGCCACGCTATGAATTCTGGGATAGGTTGGGCCACGAAGGATATACCTGACCCATCCTTCAAATTCTGGGAAATGAAGGATGCATTTGTCGGCCACATTGGGAGCAGCCTTTGTTGCCTGGTTGTGATGTAATTGCTCTACAAATGCGGCCTCAGAAAGAAGTGGCCTATGTTTGGGACACAGTTGAGTTGTAGAACTGAAATTGAATGGTGAGCAGTAAAACTGAAAGCATTCAAGAGCTAAATTTAAAAAAGGATGGGATACTAATTTAAATGAATAAATTATTTAATCTTCAAAATATAAAATGCAATTTCAATTAAGTGATTATCATTTTTAAACCAATTTACTGGATTTAAAATTAGGCTAATTCAAATTCAGTTTTAGAAGCTTTTATTTAAGTTCAGCAATTCATATTTAATCTAAGCAATTCAAATTCTAATTTAACTTATTCAAACACAAAGTTCTGCCCATAAAATATTACTGATTATGAATTTAAAGATTTCCGCTGACTTTCTGAGTATTTGTTTAGGTGACTTTTACTTATTTCCTGACACTGTAAAATGCTGTCACTCACTATGAACATGCACAGACGAAGGTTTTGGTCCTGGGTCATGCAACCCAGTGTTTCTGAGTTTCATGTTATTTTGTTATTTTATCCGTATTCCAGTTTCTTTTCAGTTATCTAGTTAAGTCGGTAATGCTTAGTTTGCAGTTTAGTTTGTAGTTTGTAGTTCAGGTCTGTGTGGTTCTTGTCAAGTTTGTGTCATGTCTACATCTCCATGTTTTCCGTTTTATTTTGAAAGAGTCCAGTGTTCTTTATTCATTGTATTTAGTTTCATTTCTCCTGTCCTGTCATTAGGTTTCTGTGTGTCAGCTTTTCTCCCTCATGTGTTTCCACTTCCCCGTATCATCCCTGTGGCTATTTCTGTGTTTCTTTCAGTGCCTGGTCGTCTGTTTTTGCTCCGGTACTGTTATGACCCTCAAGCTTTCACGCCATGATTCTTAGCCTGCAAGATTCCGTGTCGGACATGTTCATAGTTATTTACTCTAGTCATGTTTTTTTGAATGGTTTTTAGTCTGTACTTTCATGCACCAGCACAGATCTTGTTCATAGTGTTTTCATGTCGTGTTCATAGTCAGTTCATAGTACTTTGTCATAGTTTTGTCCTCAGTCTTATTTTATGGTCTTAGTTTATAGTCATTAGTTTTCTAAGTTTAGGTCCCTAGTTTAGTCATTGCCTTAGTTTTTAATTTGTTATTTTGCTTACTGTTACTGCCCCTAATAAAGGCTCGCTTTAAGTTTAATACTCAGTACCATCTAATCGCCTGTGTCTGCACTTAGATCCTCTCTCTCCCACACTCGGTCTGTCCTCCTGGCAGACCGCGACAGGTTTACATTTAAGCAAGTTAAGCAAAGGCAAAGTTCACCTTGCATCTATTTGCATGGATTGAGTGAACCTGATACCACACATCTGAATGTGCATATTATCTTTAATATGTGTTCTTGTTTTATTCACACTGTGTAGTGCAAACAAAAGTTATTCGGATTATTAAAGTATTTGATACCTTTTTGAAACATTTTTCTTCTGTAAGCTCTGAGCTTCAGCACCATCAGTCTAAAATAAAGTATGGTTACTATGCACCAACACAGTTAGGTACAGCCTGCAGGGCTGCAGTAAAAGCTGTCATTGATGATCAAATGCTGCAAAACTGGTCAGACAGAGCTTCACGGGGCATGTGGATAATGAGATATTCTTCAAACCCAATAGAGCATGGTCATTTAGAATAAAAACTGCAGGCAGAACGACCTGTCTGAGCAGCTCGAGTGAGGAAAGCAGCACTTTGTTATGTCTTCAGCTTCTGGACTTCAATTTGTATACTGTATTTAAAACAGACTTTTGTAGCAGTGTACAAAAAGTTTGAATTGTGCAATTGTTTAAATATTGTTGGACCGAACTGTAAGTGTCTTTTCACATTAACACAGTGATCATCATTTATTTCACCCTGGAGATGCTGAAGCTCTCAAGTTAAAGAAAAATGTGTAACTGTTCAAATACTGAGAGCCCTTTTCAGCATAATTACAAATGAATGAAATGAAGAAAGAAGTGACAATGATTGGCTGCATCAGTCAGAGTGGTTGAATTAAAATCCTTTGTGATGATGTAAGGAGTTCAGATTATTAACCTTTCAAGATGAACAGAAATCTACTGTTACTTTTTTTTTTCTTTTCAAATATCCACTGCAAAGTTACAGAACACCTATTAAAAGTGAAAAAAATAATTTTGAAATACTCATTTGCAGTCCAACAGATGATTAAAATAAATGGATCTTTTCACCAGAGTGTCTGACTGCAGGAGTTAGTGTGAATAATTTTAAAAGACAGACAAGCAGACAGAAACAGAACCTCAGAGTAAAAAACATTTATAAAACCGAATCATTTATGTCAGCCTTTCTGTGGTTTCCATGGGCAAAAGGACCACACTGTGAAATATCCATTAAATGCTTTTAATTTCATATCATTCACAAAATCATTAGATAACACTGACAAGAGTGATGATGTCAGCACCAGATTCAAGTCACCTTCACGTTAAAGAAATCTGAAATGAATTTACAATAAATTCAAAACTGGTGAATTTAGATAGAAAACCAGACTAAGATTGTTGTCTGCTGCAGTTAACCTTAACCTTTAGTGGATTTTTTTTTTTTTTTCAGGAGGAGGGTCTACAGGAGGGTCAGGTGTTTTTAGAACTTTAGCTATACCCCTAAATGCTTTTGCCACAGAGGCGTCTTTAATACACAGTGCACCACCGGGCCTTGAGAACTGGGATGCTTCTCTGTTTGAATCACCAATACACATCCAAACTTCACTCTTAGAAACACACCATTTTGAATGATCAGATCCATGTTTCCAACTACCTATCAACTCTTTGGTAGTGTCTACTGAGTTGATGTTGTAAAGTTTGTGTTTACCATTAGTTTCATAAATGTCTTCAGGTTCGCTGCGCCATGTCTGGATGAATAAATCACTCTCTAATGCGTCAGCAATGGTGACATAAAGATCTCCTTCTGCAAAAGCAAAGGCAAATATCAGGAAACCATTGGACAATGTTAAAATAACACAGAATTTATAAAAAAGAAAATGAAAGAAAAGTGTCACTCACAACAACCCTGACTCTACTTTCTCTTTCTGAGAGTTTCGGGGAAGTTCTAGCTCTTCTTATTTAATCATTTCATTTACAAACACCAGAAGTCGTATGATCCCTGCTGCCAAACTCCCCGATGAACTCTGCACAGAGGCTGGGTTACGCTAACACCTTAATGAAAGGTCCCCATAATGATACAAATTTACAGGAGCTCAATATGGGGTTTATTTTTCAGCTCCCACAACATTTTCATACCAGAATCATTATTTAATTTTGTGTGTAAGTTATTTTTAGAGTTAAAGTATCACGGCACTGGGTCTGGTGACCCAGAGTTTGTGTTTTTCATTTAAGTTATAATCTTTGAATTTTGGTTTTGTGCTTGTATTATATTTACAGTTCCTGGTTTCTAGGTTTCTGTTTTGATTATGTTCCTTATCTGTTGTATTCTTAGTCTTAGTTTTCTGTCTTTCTGTCTTCCCTGTGTTTCCATGTCTAGTTACTTTTTTATCTGTGCTTTATGTTCCCTCTGTCATGTTTCAACGTCTCTGTGACATTCACAAAGTATTCGTCTTTGCAAACGTCTCATTCCTCTTTTATTTTGATAGTCCTTGTCCTATGTCAGTGTATACTGTTTTGCTTCCTTTATCTCGTTATGTTTAATTTGTCCCAGCTGTGTTCCCATCTGTTCCCCGTCCTCTCATTGTCCTATGTGTGTATTTGAGCTCTGTGACTTTCACTATTGCTGGTTTGTCTGCTTGTCATCCCCAGTGTTCATCTGCGTTTCTCCTAATGTTGGTCCTGCCAGTCAGGGTTTTTTCTATTGCTTTGATTCTGTTTGGATGTTTCTTGTCAGCTTTCCCAGATTAAGTTTTGCTTAGTTCAAGTCACTGCCCTTCTCTACTTTTGTCTGTACTTCATCCACTCTGTAAATAAAGCTCACTCCCAGTCGTCAGTGCCTGCACGTGGGTCCTTCTTGCAGATTGTGACATAAAGTCTAAATAAAGCGAAGTTTGAACAGACTACTTTTTCCCTGTTTCACAAGTTAAAACATTAGGGAGGTTAGAATAAAAAAAAGACTGTCGGACTGGATTTTTTACATTTTGCAAGTAAGATTCTCAGCTGTTTAGCGGGGAAGCTACAGAAAGTCACAATTATTTCACACACGAAACTTGATGTGGTTTTGTTTTTGTTTTGTTTTTTTCTTGAATGAAGCAGTAATCTCACCTTCAGCAACCTCTGAGACTTGTTTAACAAAGCGTTTAAAACCTTTTGACAAGTCCTTGTTGTAGGGCAGGTTTCGTGATTCTTCGGAAGAATCTATGAGATTTTTAGGCTTATACTCTTCAAATGTATAAGCATTGATATCTTTAAGATGCTGAGCTGGAAAAATTAAAATGATGGATACTGTGTTAATGTGTTAAGACTTCACATACAATCTGATATGAAGAAATAACTTGAACATGCTGCCTTACCTATTTCTGCAGACATTGTAGAGGGCAGTGTTACACACATAAATATCTGTGCGTTCCTTTTCCCACTGTCAGGATAGAAATTATTGCTTTCACGTCCTGCGGGGAATTTTGGTGTGCTGTGTAAAAGCCAGACTACATTATCCTTATCCATCATCACAACTCCTGCAGAACAAGAACATGAAAGAGCACGTGTAATTATTAAGAAGAGAACATCTGCTGAGTGATGAAAGAATAACAGCAGCCGTGGTTCTGATGCTTAGAGGTGAGCATGATGGAGGAGAGCACATTTAAATCAGGTATGCATTTATCATTATTATTATTATTACAGAATGTATGTTATGATGTCAAATCCTGCTTTGCATTAAAGACACAGAAAGTTACTCATGCATGTACTTTCTGGCTGTGAGCTTGTTTTATATTATGAGTTAGTAACAAGCTAGTTTTAGTGATCCAGTTTACAGCTGGTTTAAAATGCAGCAGCAAGGTGGGAAGCCTTAGCATAATAAACAACTTTCACATGTCCTGGTATTCTCACATTGACAACCATGTTCAGGATTTTCAGGATTAAAGCCAGGGTTAAATAGTCCGAACTGAACAGTTCATATTATAATTCATATAGTCTGAGGGTGAGCTCAGTGTTTTGTTTCTCTTATATTTAAATGTGCAAAATTAATAAACTAAACCGACTTGTACTCAGACAATCAGAATGTTTTTATTGTGACATCACAGGTTGGAGTTTTACAGCAAACACATTTTTTTATGTTGGGAAAAATCTGCAGCTGAACTAAAAACAATATGAAAGATTTTGCTTTCCATAAAAGTTTACTTTCAGAAAAAAAAAATGTACCCACCTTTGCTGTGGCCAAAAGTGTCAGGTACGCACTTTTTATTTGGTGGTTGATCATTGTATGCAATATATTCAAAATCTTGTGGCTGTATATTCTGAAAGAATCCAAAAACAATAACATAAATTACGTCTTTTCTCAAAGGGGATACACACTAATAAAATAAATTCATGGAGTTATTCTCACTTTTTCAAAGTAGGGCTTCAGGGTATGTGCCAGGACACCAGCTTGGTTGTTGACAGCCTTGTTATTCTTTTTATGGTTCTGGTCAGTTGAATCAGTGTAAACATAATCATAACCATCAGGCTTCTTGTACAATATAAACCTGGTGATGTCAGAGACAAGTCAGTAAATTCAAAGATCACAATAAATGATGAGAAGTGTGACCGAGCAAGGAACAAGAAAATAACAAACCCTGTCACACCCGAGTCTCACAAGCACCTGTATGAGTAAGCAGAGTTATGACTGAAACAGGTGGTGCCCATGTGTGCAGTAATAGCAGGGCCTTTTATTTATTTTTCCACTGGCTTTCTCATGATGCTAATATTTAATGAAGCTTGTGAAACTTCAGCAAAGGGTTTTCTTTTCCTGTTTCCTCTTTTGAACAATAAAATGAGAATAATGCAAAAGTTAAAAAAAAAAAAAGATCTTCAGGGCTGGACAAAGGAGGCAAGTGTCATAGTATTGTGTGTTAGGTATGTCTAATGTCCTTGTTTTAACTGACCATACTGCCCAAATTAAATTATTTATGAAATGGAAATAAATAAAACAACTGATAATAACAGTGTAAAAAAGTGTCACAGTGTCTGAAAATCATCTGAAGCACTTGATGAACAAAGTTACTAATGTGTAATTCAGTATACCGGAATCAATAGCTCAAATGTTGTCTTACCAGTCTACAACGTCATTTTCATTTTTACAGGATATAATGCCCTCACAATGTGAGCCAAGCAGACCAACAGTGAGGACAATCATCCAAAGGACTTCCTGAAAGAACAGAATAATAAAAAAAAAAGAAGCCATTTTAATACATCATCTTCCCTTTAGAAGAAAAAAAAGAATGAGCCCACTGATACAGGCTGCAGGGTCTTTACAGGAAATAACACAATGCAGTATCACAGCATGACTTGAGTTCACAGGTTATTCTGTGCTACACCAAACGTGTCACCATCCTAATACAGCCAGAAACTTACTTACCATCACGCTCAGTGAAGAGGGTGTGGGTCCTCAGCTGAACTGACCCTTAGTTATACAGTTATATATACACAAGCACCACAAAAACTAAAGTGATGCCTCACTACTAATACTGCTAGTCATTTCCTGTGTCATAAACATGAGCAACCAGAATGTACAGAGACATGTATACAGAGTCACAATGGTACAAGCTGTTTGATATGCAAAGGCTTCATTTGCCAGTCACTGATAACAGAGTTTTTTTTTTCTTTTTCTTTCTTTTTTTGATGAAATATCCCCGGTAAATACAATAAATATCCCTGTGGACATTTACTTTATCTGGACAGCGGAAGCCTCTTTGCCACACTAGTCATCTGATCTAACAGCCACTTATTGCCTCACCCAAGTTGTCCACAAGCTATTTCTATCTGCTCACCCCAACATAGGAGACTATTAGAGCCAGTCGTACGTTCCTATATGCTAAATTAAATGATTAACAAATAATTTTGTTGTAAATGTGTACACACACACACACACACACGCACACGCACACGCACACACACACACACACACACACACAGCAGTTAGCAGCTTCAGTCTGTATTTACAGTGTGTGTGTTTCTTTATGTTTGGCTTGCAGCTGAGTCACTTTTCAGTGTTCTCTCAAGTCAGCCGTCTTCTCCACATTTGTGGGTGGGGGTATAATCACTAGACACTTTATTAGGTACGGCTTTGGAACCGATTATTAAGATTAACATTTATATGCATATTTATTTACAAATCTTGTAACTGTGTTGTTGAAATGGGAGCTTCACTGATGTCACAGAAAGGTTTGATTGGGAGAGGTCACCCAGAAAAAATGTTAAGCTGTTCTGTGTTTTACGGATGGAAAGTTTGCGCTTTACCTTTTTTCTACAGTATGTAGGAACATACAATCAGGACCATACTTACCTGATCAGAGGGGTCAACCCCAAATTTGGTCCCCGTCAAAAGAGCCAGTGAGTCATAATGGGTCACTGGTCTAGATGAGGACTTTTTTTTGGCTCACTCAGATCTGGGGCCCCTCCCATGGACCTCTCTCTGAAAAGTTCAAAAGTCATTCATGTGGAGATAAGACTAACAGGGAAGGATTTTAATTGTAGTGTTGATAAGTAAACCAGGATGCAAATGTTGGAGAATAAAGGGCTGGGGCAGTTTAGTATGTGTGATAAATGGTCTATAACTCCAAAAGTGCTGACAGGAGTGCCGTGCCAGCTAGCATGCTAATAGCTGTCGGTAGTTTTCTGTGTTAAGTGTGTCCACGTGTGAGATTCCCGGAATCCCAGTTTTCACCTGTGGAGCCTTTTTTGTGGAAAACTATATATGATATACTGAGCCTATATTACCAGTTAGGTTATGTTTAAGTGGGTCCACAGAACCCTGTGGAACTCCATAATTAGCCTTAGTGTGTGAAGAGGACTCTCCAATTATATGAACAAATTGGAGTCTATGATTCAAACCACTGCCACATAGTACCTGTAATACCTACAGCCAGTGTTGGTGAGTAACGAAATACATGTAGCAGCGTTAGGTATTTAAAAT
Organism: Hemichromis elongatus; assembly: GCA_015108515.1. Lineage (NCBI taxonomy): Eukaryota > Metazoa > Chordata > Actinopteri > Cichliformes > Cichlidae > Hemichromis > Hemichromis elongatus. The sequence continues at coordinate 39,196 of VUQR01035287.1, read as the reverse complement.
ACAAAATATGAGTAACTGCATTCTGCTACAGTTACCACTTAGGTGATAATTAGAATACAGTTACTTTGTTTAAATAAATTTATTACATTTTTTATATGTTAGGCTATTCTCTCTCTAAATCCACGCATTGCCAGAAACCCAAACAAAACACGCAATAAGAGGCTCTAATGTAAGCACCCCTTTAATGTTGGTGGTGTCAGTTACGCAATGGACCTGAAGCCAGCACAACAGAGCCAGTGTGCAGGAATGCATTTCTTACTTGGAAATTCCAACACCACTTCATATTTAAAGAAGAAAGGGATGGGCCAAATCTGACCGTGCAATCCCCAAACTATACATGATTATTTCCAGCTAGCAGGTTGTTAATGCTTTCCATCAAGTCTAACAGTCTGCAGTCTACGAACTAACATCAGCTAACGCCAGTTAACAATGTTAATTTGGTAGTGAGTAGCCTTCAGTAATAGTAATAAATCACAATAGTACATTCATCCAGTTGTAAAAAACATGACAATATATCAAGTAACTCAGAGTATTGAGAATACATTACTCAAAATGAGTAACTTACTACATACTACATTTGGGCCATGTATTATGTTTTCTAAAGTGAAATACATTTTAAAAGTAACCTGATATAAGCTGATATATGCTCATCAACCACTTGTTAGGTACAACTATTCAGTGTGGGTGTGGATGAAAAATTATTCTTAGCTAGGGTGGATTAAACTTTTAAACTCCTCTTTATGACTCATGGACTGTTTTTTACCTGTAACATCTTGTCTATACTGTGAATAGTATTCTTTTACTTAGAATACTTCATTTTAATTTTACATCTGAGTTTAAGTGCCTAAGTTTTTCTTTTTTAATGTATGTTTACATTTTCTGTCTTTCATTTTTATATTTTCATTGTGTCTGAGCAGAGCTTTGGTGGCTGTTAGAAGGTGTTTCTGCCCCAATTTAGGGTAAAAAAATCACAAGTGTTAGCAATAATAAAACAAAGACACGAAAATCTGAGAGAAGGAAAGTGTCAAATGTTTAATCCATTCAGTACAGGCTGTTTTTCTCAGTGCAAGTGCCAAAAACAACAATATGGAGCCGTGTTTTGTTTATGTACACATGTGAAGTTTGGCCGTGAGAAGCAGAGCGGGTCAAAGACAACAAACCGAAAACATAAAACAAACAGCAGCAGAGAAACAAATAAAAACTGAATGCTTGGACAGACCGACTGAAAGGTAACATAGAGAGACAACCGTCATTTTTCTTCATTTCATTCACCCACAAACACAAGTCAATGAGCAAAATTAATGGTATATATATTTATATTTATATATCTAAAGTGCATTATGGTACAAAAATATAGAAGGTCAGCAGCACCTCGATACATTTACAAAATAAATACACCATTCAGACAAAATAAATTACTGCAAAAAAACTGAACATAGTTGGAATTTAAAAAAGGGAAAAGCAAGGATTCACAAAGAGTAAAATCTGTCGCCCTGCGGAGCGCCAATAAGGTTTTTTTCTTATCATATTCTGCTATCTACTCTGCTATATTTAGAATATTTACACACAATAAATATTTTCCAATTTCTTTCCAAATAATCACAGTTACAGTGTCTGTAATGTGAGCATTTAGGAGTCCACTCCGACCTTCCGAAGGTTTCTGCAACACAGAGACGGAGAAAAACAGGTTAGTACATCAGGATTTCCTTACAGAGCTCTAAATGTCAACACTGTTCTTCAAACATCATCATCTCAGCCCCACAAGACTGACACAGCACTGCTGCACTCTGCAGTATTTGCAGCTGTAACGAGGCACACAGGTCTTCTAAAAATACTCAGATCATGTGATCATGTTCTGAAAACTAGATCAGCTGTTTGGACTCACCTTTGTCAGAGACTGACAGTGTTTTAATGCAGCGCCCTCTGCAGGCCGAGCAGAGACCTCCACTCCAGGTGGAGTCCACTCCCCAGTTCATCCTCCAGCCTCCATCCCAAAGATCGCACCCTCCTCTTCCTCTTTTCTCCTTCCCTCCTCTTCCCGGCCCTCGCTTTCTTCTTCTTTTTACCCGACGCTTTAATCACGCCGTCTTTGTACGTTTGAGACTTGTTGGTCTCCTGTGGCAGATTGGTGCCCTCCTCCTCCTCCAGCCGGAAGCTGATGGGGAGGTTCTTGGTGCCTCCGGGGGGTTTGGAGTGTAGGGTGCTGCCAGTGGTGCTGAGGTTGATTCCCAGGCCGACCGCCGGCATCCCGACGCCGGCGTCGCTGCTGCTCCCGCCTCCCCCGTTGGTCCGCACGGGGAGGTCACGGATCTCTGCCGTGTGGACTTCGTCCAAAAGCGCCTTCAGAAGTAAAACACGCTCGTGGTCCCTCATCATCCGGCCTTTGTCATGCATCAGCTGAGCGTGACTCACCGAGCGTTTCCTGAGCAGAAGATAAAGAGAAGGTTTGTTTACATGAAGCTTTTCATCGTTCTAAAAGAATTTCAATTAAACAAAAACAACAAAGTCCTTTAAAATGTTTCAGAGCTCATCTCTACTACTATCTCTACTACCGCTACACCACAGGAAGCACTTCAAACTGAACCATGCAAAATAAAATAATATTTATATTGCTGAAAAAGTGGGTCTAATGTTTGTTTTTACAGGCTTCACTAAATGTTTATTCTTCGGAATGTTGAAACCTGCTTATTGAAGAAGCTGCTTAAAACACATGTGCATTATTTTGGGTTCCTCCCTGCTGTCCACGTACTTCTGGCATTTTAGTGTTCACCTGACTGACCAGCAGAGGGCAACATAGGCAAACAGTTTGAAATGGAGCAGCTGGAGAAACCGTATCCTTCTTCTGTGACGGCGTTTCTTGAACACAGGTTTCGCTGCTGTCTTTCCCCTCCAGTTGTTTTTGGACAGTGCTGTTGCATCCATGCAGAGAAATGACCTGATTCATCAAACCACAGCCGTGCTGTTGCTTTCCAAGCCTGTTAAAAGTGATACAGAAGATCCCCGCCCTGCGCGAGGAGGTCCAGGAGGGTTTTCTCTCCTTTTAGATGAACATGAACGCAGCCAAAACTTTTCACTCTTCATCAGCGTGGATGTTAACCGGCACATTTGTGGCACTCAAACCCTCAACGGATTACAAAAACTGCTGCCACAAACGCTTCGTGCCAATTAAATGTGGTGGAAGAAAAAAAAAAAGCTGCTGTGATTCTGAAATGAAGCTGCACATTCCTCCACACTGAAAAAGTGAGTCATAATAAATCTATCGACTCTGATTTTAGCCGAAAACCCATCAGAGGAGTTCAGTCCTCAAGTCAGCAAAAACACCGCAAGAGTTACGATCGTTTAGGGTCACCGGCAGCAGTGCCACACTTAAAGCTCCACAGTTTAAAGAATGAAGGCCTAAGAAAATAAAGCTCTGACATCCAGCAGTGAGTTTACAGCCTGATACAGTGTGTCCAAGGATAATTTCCTCCTTCATAACACCTGTACCAGGGTTAAAACTAACCCATTTAACTGTATTAAAGCTTAAACTTTCATCCATCTTTGATTTTAAGAAGCAGTTTAATAATGCTGGTTTAATCAAACCACCAACATGCTGAATCCATGCGGAGCCTGCACAATTTCACCTCCACAACATTTGTGAAGTTTCTCTCTTAAATTTCATTCACTCTGTTCAAGACAAATCAGTGATCAGTGATCGCAGGCTGCTGTGCTGTGCAACATGGCGTAACAGCTGATTTAGGTTTACGAGTTGACCAAGGCCATTGTCAGGATTTATGCTTTGCATGGTGCGTTAGGGACCAATTTTCACTCAGCTACCGCTCAAAGACACACACACACACACACACGACACACACACACATTCATACAGCATTTTATCTATGACTCTTGCTTTCTCTTGTTTTGCCCCTCAGGTTTTTGACCTCACATCCATTGCAGCAGCTCCTGTGTGCAGGACTTTGCTGACATGTGTGAGTCCTCATACTGAGGCTATGATTATTACTCTTCATACTGATGCCCGGACTTATATTCTCGCATTGATTTTAAAACTGCTGCAAAAAATCTGTTGAAGGAGATACAGAAGGTTCCCGTGATGCCCTCCTCCTAAGTAAGTGAAGCCTGATGACTGAGCTGCTGCTTGTTATTCAGCTTTTCCTGCTGAATAATAAAAATATCCAGAGCAGAACACACAGGCGGCCCGACAGCAGCTTGTGTTTATATGAATACAGATATTTCCTGTAAATTGCCGCCTTTGAAAGCTGATCTGGTTCTATTTTACCTGTAATAACAGTCACATCAAACACTCCGCAGAGAAAAGGAGGAGCGGGAAAACAGGCTGGGACATCCTGCAGTGGCAGCGCTCCAGTGCCCCCCGTCCTCAGCCTGCTGGCTTTTAATTGTTTTTCTGTGTGGGAGACGAATGAAAGACGAGTGTTTCCTAAAGGTAGCGCGCCTGGTTAAAAATTATTCACGGCCCTGATGGCTGACGATACCGGGCGGCTCTTAAAAAATTTGAAACTTTTTTATGTCCCTCAAATAAAACACTAGAATTATTCCTGCATTAGTCCAAAAACAGCAGCACCAGGAGATAAAACACTGAAGAAAACTGAAGAACAACACAAAATCCCGACTGCCATTGTTATTATTAATATTATTATTATTGTTAGTGGCTGCAGATTTAAAGGTACTTTTTTAATCACTCTTTGCAGATTTTAGCTAAAACTTTCACCACAAGGGGGCAGCACTAGCTGAAACGCATTGTCTTTTTTTTAGTCGCACTTTGGCTTCACCAACAGTTTTTGCTTTTACTCTGTCACCATTTTAACAGTTAAAGTTTAAATTTAATCGCCAATGCACCATCTCCTGGTTCAAAACAGTATTACAAGAAAGAAAAGCTCCAGGTTGACTTTGTTAATATCTCTAAAATCAACAAAGAAATGCTTTGGACCACAGTCAAGAGGTCATTACGGTGATGTAAAAACACAATAGTTTTAAGTTTTAAAGATTTGAAATACATTTAAACAAATAAATGTGTAATCATTCATTTGTTAAGGTATAACTCCTTAACAGAAAAAAAAATGAGACATATCTTTTATAAAACTGCTTTATGACTACCAAAAGTTCACATCTGACAGCCTGAGAAGCACAAATCAAACATGAAAAACCATTCAAATTAAAAAAAAATTTAGCATTAAAGAAAACTGAATGAACTTCAACCGAGTCTACGGAAAACAGGGTCAGAGGTCAATAGCACCCACCCCTGGCTGATTTTTGGTCCCTTCACTGTGCTCTTGTTTTTCTTTCCACTCAGGTAGTGCGAACCCCTTCCCTTCAAAAATCCCATTAGGTACATATCACACACGGCGAGGGAAATGTCTGGAGCCCGTTAAGGAAAACCCGAAGCTCTGAATCACTCCGCTCTCCTCCTCCTCCTATAGCTTCGGCTCAGAGCATCCTCCCAACGCTTACATCCAAAAACCATCTCAGCAATATGATCTTTCCAAAGTGGAAAAAAAGCTCCTGAAGTGTGTCTAAAATTCTGACTGAGCAGCGTGAAGTAGCATTTATTCTGTTTGGCATCAAACAGCTGAGCAGGTTTGGTTTGGTCCCAAGCCGAGCCGAACATCAGCATTATTCATCCAGCTCACTCCCAAACGCTCCAAGAGGACAGCAAGGGAGGTCAGAGGGGTTTATCGCACCGCGATGGTCTCTGCTCTAGGTAAACATACAGGTGGGCGAGCACTAACTAAACACAAACGAGCACATTTTCCAGTGTGCAGCTCACCCACCGTGATGAGGGGAGCTGCTGGACACACATGAAAAGACTCAAAAATTGAATCCAGACTTACATTCTGCTGCTCAGGGCATCAATCGGCCGTCCAAAGTGCGGCACCGGAGAGCAGAGCAAGAAGACAGCCAAGCACCACTGCTGCAGGACCGTCCTGGAGAAGAACATTGTTTCTGCAAAGAGAAGAAACAAGAAAGTCATCTCTCTCATTTCACCGAACAATGGTTTAACCCAAACACGAGAAGAAAAGTTCACAGGAAACTTACGTTCCCACAGCAGCACAGAAACAGAAAACACAGAAAATGAGTCCTTTCTCAAACTGTCTCAGGAGAAAATCCAGGTGATGACACCTTCAGGGGGAAAAAAACAATCCCGACAAGCCAAAACTCATCTAGCAGCTCCTCTTTGGTTTTTTCCAGTTTAAAGCCTCCTCACAGAGTGAGCACGGAGGTCATCCAGCTGCAGCTCCAGCGGTTAAAGGTGAGCCCGGCTGCAATGCTGCAGGTCGCTCTGATGGGAGCGTTTGCTGCATGCTGCCTGAGAACTGCTGCAGGTCAGAGACGGGAAAGGGGAGGACTCGTTAGCAGAGAGGAGGGCCTCCTCACGCCTCCTTCAGGGAGGGGAGCAGAGGAGGAAACTTGGCAGGAAGGTGGCGCTCGAGCAGCAACAAATGCAAGAATCACAGCTGGATCTACGGAGGTCAGTTAGTGCCAACGGCACAGACAGGCCACAGACAGCAGCACATACTTCATAAAGTCAGTCATTCCTCCAGCTGCATGTCAGCCTTTCACACTGTCACTGCACAATTATCAAGGTCTAAATCATAAAATCTGAACAATTACAATTTTAAAATCTGCAGAAGTTTGTTGTGTATTTTTGACAGACTAACCACAACTGTAAAAACATGAATGACATTTAATAACATTTTTAAAGCAACTTTTTATAACCTCAGAAACCCCCCCTCAGATACCAGTGTATATATTCTGTCTGCTGTAGGCAGACATGTAAGTGTTGCTCACTGGGAAAATAAAAATCACATCTTTGGGATTTTAGTGGAAAATCAGCCCACATCCTACTTTGCATCATTTAATCACTAAATCATCAATTTATTAATTTTGAAAATAAATACTTAAAAATTAATGTCAAGCCCTCCAAACGCTCTTAATATTTACCGGGTTTTTGGTATGACATCATAGCAGGAATATCTTTGTCAGACCATCAGAGGCACATAAGCCCACCACATGTTCTTCAAACCCTCCACATGTGAGGGGCAGCCAGTCAGAAAAACTGAAAGCAGAACATGCATTTTTTAAAACTGGTTTTCTTAAGTGCTGATCACAGCTCGGCTTTGCTTCCATTTTTAAATCTCTATATTCAGTTCAATAAAACCGAAAGTGTAGTCTGTGATATCGGGCGATGGCGGCGTTGCTATGCCTGAACTTGGTGATGTTTTGTGAGTGATGCACAGTGACAGCAGGTGACAGCAGCGACCGTGAGCCATCGCTGGCCTTTAGACTCAAGGAGTTAGGTGGTTTGTCTCAAGTACGATGCCTCTGAGGACAAAATCAACGGAAGGTGATGAGGTCTGGCAGGTTCAGCCCTGACCCGTCAGTGCAGCAGGGAAGTGCACAGAACACAAAACACGTGTTCGAGGACACTGCAGATCATTACATTTTGAAACTATGAAGAAAGGAGTCCATTATTGTTTTATATTGTTGTGAGTGAGACGCCATCGAGTCTATATTAAGAAATATGTAAACCTGTACTTTCATCTGTCCTAATTTGCAAATAGGATTCAATTTAATTATTTAAATTTTTAAAACATTTCACTTTTAAGTACATCAACTTTTAAATCTAATATTTCATGGGCTGACTTCATAAGAGTAGAAAGGGGGAGATTAACAACACTAAAGTTACCTAAAATAAAGAGGCGTCCTTAAAATGAGCTAATAAAAATCCTGGAACAGTTCAGATTCATCTGTATTAAGTGTAGCTCTGCATTAGCTCCATACGCTGTGTAGGAGGAGAGCTTACATAAGAGTGATGACAGTGTTGGTGGTCTGAAGCTGTTTGATCCTCACACATGAGGAATGTTTCCAGCCGAGTCGTATTTAACGTGATTAGATCAGATTAGATCAGATTCCTGTAATCAGGTGTAGAGATCAGCATGTGCGGACGGAGCTGCTGACAGAAACAATTCAGTTTAATTACAACAGATCAGATTTATAAGTCGGGAGAAAGCTAACATGCAAATATGAGACTTACACTCTAAACAATACACTTCTTTACGTTAAAGCTTACTGAAGCAGCTGGTTTCCATTCTGATGTGAAGAAAAAACACTCATAGTAACTCCATGGATAGACTGTATGTAAACGATGGACACAGCCACCTAGCAGTTTCTAGACTCCATATGAAGCGTCACCAAGGTAAAAGAAAAAAAAAAGTAGCCACACAGGATTTCTACTCATGCAACAGTGACTCATTTCTGTGGTCTAGTCTGAGTGTACACGTTTCATAAAGGTAGGCCCCAGTGAGATTTGAACTCACGACCCCTGGTTTACAAGACCAGTGCTCTAACCCCTGAGCTATGGAGCCTGACATGTAAAGTGATGCTCCACCCACTACACCTGGCAGGCACTCAGGTGAGAGGCCTGCCTCGAATGAAATCTGTTAGCTTCTAAGATTTTGGGACATGCACAAAATCTAAAGCAACACAAGAGTGAAGTTTAAACTGATGTTTCAAAGATACATGTCCCACATTCTATTAACAAGTTAAGTTAGCTCAAACTTCAGATATTTTTTCATTTTTTATGAGACATTATGACCTTATCAAGCCAGTCTGAGAATTGACAACGCTGCCACTCAAGCTCTAACAACACCAGCGAACCATTAGCATACCATATTAGCAAATTATTTGTTTTTTTAGACATGATAGTGTGTTTGCTTGTTACATCTGATGAGCCAAAATGAAGTATTGAACTTTGAATTCAAATGAGAGAGAAGTTACAGCTAAAACACGAGGCATCCTGAAATCAGAAGATTTTTTTTTATAGTTTGTGGATTGAACAAAATATTTGTTTAAAACAGCTTTGAGTATTGATGTCTTGCAAACACACCGGATTTACATGTTTTATTTAATTTTGTCTGAGAAATATGCATAAGGCATCTGATGTAAGCTGAATTTTTACTTTAAACTGGTGCTTTTTTTGTTTTTCATTTAATCTATGAAATAAATTAACAGTGCACTTTTGCAGTAAAACAGATAAATGCTCTAATGTGAATGCTGAGAAAACTAATAGACCTGTTTTACTCAGTATGTAAACAACAGAACACAAATCTTTACATCAAACTTCTGGCTTCAAGTAAAGCCCCAAAGTTTCCTAAGTTAACCCTCACATATGTGAGAACAAACAAGAGTAAGTCAGACAAACACGGCGGGCAGCAGCGCCATCGCCCTTCCCCGTTCTGACTGACATTCGTTGAAATATCAGCAATGTGTTCCAGCTGTCGCTTCCCACAATTAAGACCAGATCTCAGAGAAAAACGCAGCCCAGCGCACACTCAGCGAGTCTTATCTCTGCGGCAGGGAAATCATTGGTGGGAAAAAATGTTTACTCAAGCATGTGGCATCGACATTTAACATGTATGAAGCTGGGATTTATGTGAGGTTGTACAAGTTTTTAGGGAAATGCTTGGAAATGCTAGGTTCGATGCATGATTAGAAACAATAGACAGGAGACTGATGTTACTGACATTTAACAGCTAACTGACGTCTGAGTGCACACAAACATTTCTTGGCTTTCTCTTCAGGAATGTGAGCACCGATTCCCAAACAGGAGTTCCTCTTAGATATAATTACAGTTTATAAATTATCTTTCATTGTAGCATGACTCCACCAACAGCATCAAAACCACATGATCTACACTACTGTGCAAAAGTTTTAAGCCACCCCTCATTTCTTTCATTTCTTAGTATTTTTTTGAGACAGACTTTATTTATTTATTTTACATTACTTCTCCAAGGCTTTCACATTTCTTCTTTGGACTTTGCCGGCTTCTGGATTAATTTCCAGTCGAGTTCTTATACTGACCATTTTCAGAGGAATGATTTTCTTTTTGTTAATCCACTTATCTCTGACCTATGACTCATTCAAGCATAAAAAGACTGCCAACTAAAGGGATAAACCAGTGTGTCTACATATAACAGACAAGTTAGCAACGAACAGATGTTAAATTGTATTTTTAGGCTCTATGTTACTAGCATTTAAAAAACACATTTGTTCCCATTTCTTTAACGGAATCTCTGAAAAATGCCAAAGATATCACAGTTTGACACAAAATTGTATTTTTGCATCAACAAGGTGATTCCCAAAGAGCTGTTAGCTAAAAACCTAGCATATCCAGCATGGTGTAAAGTGTCCTTAAAAAAATTGAGGAAACTGGACAAGTGAAAGACAAAAAAGAGTGTGCGGCCTAAAAGACTTTCTACAGCAGATGACTGGTATTTGAAAGTCATGTCAATAAGAAAGAGGAAAACATCCAGCAAAGACCCAAGAGATGCATTAGGTCCTTCAGTTGATTAATCCATGAGTGAGAGGGACAATAGTGAGTTCTCTATAATCAGCATCCAAACTGCATGAAGCCACCGTGATAAAACAGAAGGGTTCCTGAGCTTCATTTTCAGATCTCAATGTTAGCATTTTAGCCGCCATTAGATTGTTTTTTTGGAGACAGAAGCATCCATGTTGACCCATTTACAGATGGCTTAATACTTGAGAGTGTTCATGCTCTCTGCACAGCAAACACCTCATTGAGCATGTGCCAGAAAAGTAAACGGACGCTGGTCATGATGTTTGTCCTGCACTCTTTCCTCCTGCTTCTCTTTTATACTTTTCTTCTCTTGTCCAGCCAAACAGATATAAATAAATAAAGCTAAAACATCCTAGCTGGACCCTTCTTGAGTTACATGCAGACTCTGCCTTGGCTGGCTGGCTGTATTTAAAGAGCTGGACCTGGGTTTATGTTGGGACAGCTTTAATCAGTGTACCAGCTAACCCGAGCCATCATCAGCTCCTCTAAGCGTAAAGAGCAGCATGAAAGGCGAAGATTAGCCCACCATGCGTTCTGAAAATGTTTAGCTAACGTTACTGACGGCCTCCTGGAGTTTCAGAAGGGCTGCGCTCCTCCTTCGTGCACATATAGATATTTATCGGGGCTTCCCTGAAGTACAGACTCTGGGTCTAAGGCAACTGGTGCAGTTGAGTCAGGCTGTGTTTTCAATTTACCCAATTATCTCAAACATTTTGGCTTGGCGACTGTGGTCTATTGATGCGTCCTTGATTTTTACCCAGAAATAGCAGCTTCACTGTAAAGGTCACTGTATGAACATGAGAAGCACACAATGAACACATTATTTGTTAAACCTGCAGGCTGCCAACATGAGCCCTGGACGCAGTGATGCAACAGAGCTTTCTGCTGCGCTTTTCATTCATTAGTGATCATAAACAGAATCCATTGTTCCCTCCCCAGTCATCACTCGCTGTATAAAACAAGTCAACATTTGATGGTGAATGATTAATGCCAGAGGGAATCAGGGGAGTCGTTTTCTCCACAGTTTGTCTGCAAATTAGTCGAGTTCCTTCCAGTTTATGAGCTCCTCTGGCTGGAGCTGATTCAGGAACACAAAGTCCAGCAGATCCTCTTTACAACAGAGGACAAACGGAGGAATGCCATGGGTCTGTGGTGGGAAACTCGACCTGTCCTTGTCCCTTCTCCTCCTCCAGAGGCTGGAAAGAAAGCTCTTATGTGCTTTTGGCCCGTGAAAGCGACTTTACCTGCATGTAAACAGGTACAAGAAAAAAAAAAATCTTTTCCTGGCAGTGAGCAGCCTGTGGGGTCTGAGCCAGGAAAGCTGTTTTACATTCACAGAAAATTGCTGGGTTTTGGCAGAGAACCACATACACAAAACAAATGTCCGCTTTTAATCTGTGCGATGGCGCCCCCACCTCCCCTGCCTCTCTGCTTTTGAAAACAATTCTACTCACAAAGCCATGTACTGTTGGCATGCACCCCAATCCACGACCCTGACTCCCCACAGACAGGTGAGGGGTGTCTCAGGAGATACTCAACAGAAAACTTGCCACAACACTCAGAAAACATTTGGACTCAGCTAGAGTAGCTTTGAATGGTTCACAGCTCAAAGTAATCCTTCTTTATCTCACACTTGGTGCAGCCCAGTGCCTCTCCCGTCTCTTTAAAACAGTTTTCTTCCACCCAAACTCTGATAAGCACACTGTGAATTTCCAATCATGTCAGCTGGTCATGAGTTCGGGGTGGGGAGTAGAAAACTCTGGGAATTTGTCTGCAGCAGCTCTCATAGTCAAGGAATTACTGTTTGTGGTTGGACCACGGTGGTGGAGCATGTGTTCCTGTGGTGGGCGTGGGTTGTATAAAGTGAATGAGAGTAAAACAGGAGGGTGGGAGGCTGCGAGTTTCTGTCCATCCAAATACAAACTGTACATTCCTGAATTCCTCCGGTCAAACATGTCACCGCTGAGTGAGGCCGGGGCCGCAGGGAGGAGGAGGTAAGCCAGAGGTCAAAATGAGAGAGAGGGAAAGGCCACCCCTGAGCGAAGGAGAGGGAGCTACTACTCCTGGTACTCTTCATCATCGCTCAGCCATCTTCATCCATCACCCTTCCCTGCGGCCTCCTTCGTAATTCAGGGTGAGTCTTACAGCTGCCATCGCGCAAGTGCCATCACGTCTGTTCAAAGTGTCAGGCCAACTCTTGTTCACAGGAGTGTTTATGCCTAACCTCAAGGTTGAATAATCACAAACACACACTGATTCCAGTCAGCTGCACATTGTTACACAGCATCACAAATATAGCTCAGTGAAACTTATTCACATGTTATTAATGCACAACACTAGCTGTAATGTTACACCACCTACCAGTAACCAGGACTGCAACCCAGAAACACCTGCCAGCACCACCCATCAGTGTGGTCAGAAGTAAGAATAGTTCCCAGCAATAGTAGACTATTCATTATCTATGATATTTTCAACATTTACTATTTTATTATTATAAACAACACATGCACAGTAACGACTTGGTATGTAGACTGCGTCGTAGTAACCTAATAAATAACCTGGTGATGTAAAAAAGAAAGAAGGCTGCTGCAACTACCACTGTTAGAGCTGGTCACACTTCACAAACTGAGAGCAACACTCAAATCGCAAGAACAAGTACAACAATCTCAAATTATCAACACACTCTTTTACTAATTTAAACTACATAGCCATGTTTAACTATTTCCATTCGACAGATTGTCTCAAACTAATGTTAGCATTAGCATTACCATGTTACTGTTATATTTAGATGAAATGCACTTGTAGCAAAAATTTGATTTGGTATCAGCCATCTATTAAGAGGAATAAAATAATTTTTAACGTACAAAGGAGAATATACCGGTAGTTGGGTTGGGTAACTAGACGGGGTAAAAGCTGCCCCCTTGTGTTTGAAGTTTACACAAAATTTTGCTGATGTACTTTTATATAAATTACCCCACAGAGTAATTTTATTTAGATTGAAATTATGGTAGAATATTTATTCTATATCATCAACATTTTGACTTTTTACATAAACCTTGTGAAAAAATGCGATTGTTTCCTTTTAGTTATTTCTTTCTGCCTGCTGGATGTCCATGGGGTGCTGCTGAATATTAGCTATTTAAATGGGCACAAGTAGCCTCCACAGTTGGTTTTAATAATCCCCTAGACTGCCACTTTCTTTGTCATTATGTAACAGCTGGATCCTGAAATATTGTAGAATCATTAAGTGAAGTTAAGTGTTCCTCAGTTGGAAGCCAACTGCCTGTTTTCACTGATGTGTCATCAAAACTCCCATCAGGAGTCAGCAACTTAAAAAAATGACATCGTACGTCAGCACAAGTAACTGAAGAGGAAGAGCAACGCTCAGCAGAAGTCATTCCTGCAGTTATCTGGCATTAACTCTCAGCAGGATGAATGTTAGAGCAGCATAGTGCTCCGAACACCAGAATCGTGGAGAGACCAGGGGAAGGCGCCTGCTGTCTGCCTCTCCGGCTCTTAGGGTGACTTTTGCAGATGTCCCCACATGGGTGTGCATAATCTGCTGGTGTGTCACTCTTGGATCACACCAAGGCAATCAAGTCCCTACACTCAATTAGATCTGATTATGGTTAGCAGTGCACTGCCAGCAAACTGGATTAGAATATGGAGAGGATAGAAAGTGGTTTTGAGAAGTTTTGACTTGCTAAACAGTCTTTATGGGTTTAGGCTTGTGATTAGATTAGCATTTAAAGGGAGACACTGAAGGTATTTGACTCTCTACAGTAGTCTTTTGTACCAAGCTATGCTGTCTGTGACTATGTCTATGATAACAGGACCACCTGCTAGTATTTAGTTTGGATTACAGGAAGGCTGAATCACTATCGACAATTCTAAGACATTAGGATGCAGTAGTGAACAAGCTAACCCCACAAAACAGAAAACATTTCTTCCTAAATAGTAACAAACAGGCTAACTGTAAAATTTTGGTGAGGAAACTAAAAAAAAAAACAAAACTCAAGTATTCATTAAAATAAACTCATTAGTGATGAAGTGTGGTGATGTATCATAAGTGCCACAGAGCCATGAGATAACCAGCTAACTAAAAACAACAGGCAGCATAAAGAATGGACAAACTCTAATTAGTTTATATATTTCAGGCATCAAAGCACTTGTTTGTTGCTTTCCTTTATTGTTTTAGTTTATCATGTTTGGTAGTTTTCCTGAGTGGGGTACGATTCAGAGTTTGGGATGAGACTACATCTCTGGTCTGCTGCTTGCTCTTGAGTTTTCGTTTAAAGTTTCCTCGAGCCTGGTACACCACTGAACAGTAGGTAGGTGAAGTTTGTTTTTTTGTTGTTGGTATATTTGGGAGTAGCTCAAAGTAAACCAGTGGAACAGAACACTTCAGGAAATTGATATCAGGTTGAGACCACTCATTATTTATGGTCCTATGGTTGGAGTGGAATTTTGGTGTGCGTAGTTGTATCCAAGTGTGTACATCTAGTATATCAGTGTTGATGGATGCTAAATAATGAGGTAATTGCTTTAAGCTGTGGATAATCTAGCTACTTTTGTTGGATAACTTGTGAATGTTATTGGTCAGGTGATGGAAATAACACTGTGTGGTACTGAGCCACTCTTATTGAGATGATTTAATAGAAAAAGCTCTTTTTCTTCCCACTGTTGCCAAAGCGCTTGCTCATTAGGGGTCATATGATTGTTGGGGTTTTCTCTGTTGCATTATTGTAGGGTCTACCCTACCATATAAAGCTGAAGAATCTGTAAATAGTATAAAAAATGCACATAGGTAATTGAGTGGATGCTGTAAGGCATGTGCTGCATGCAGGTTAATCATGTACACACCGTCGCTTTTTCTCTTGTAGATGTACTGCTCCATCTGGAAGTCCAAGTTGGTACCTTCCAGGTGGGTTCCTGCTGCCAGGAACTTCAGCACATCCTCCTCCTTCATCTGAAGGACATCAAACTTGCTTGTTTTTGAAACTTAACTACTTCGTCGTACTTTCACGTAGAAACTCCATTCAAAATTTTAAAATGTTCTCAAATTATCGGGCTATTCATGTCTATTTCAGCGTTTTCATATCTGTTACCGTTTTTATGTAATCTCACCTTAAGTCTTCAGTTGTCACATTGTGATTTTTCACAAAATAACATGTGTTGTTATGGTTGCTATGCAATTAGACACAGAGCGAGAGTAGGACCTTTCTGAATTTTCTCTTCATGTCTAAACAACTTCTTACTACCGGCTAAATTTTCCCTGAAACCTCACAAATTTGACATCAAAATGTTCGTATTTTTGCTGGCTTTCACACAATGTCACTGACATTATTGAGAAATCTATTGTTTTTTTGCAATTTTCCTTGAAGCAACACAAGGACTTAAAACTACCCATTCAAAGTCTATGGGCAGGTCGTTAAACTGTTAAAGCTGAAATTTGGTAACAGGAGGCATTTTCAAATCGTCGTATCACCGAAACTACGGAATGAAGAGACATGAGCCTTGTGTCGATATATCTTGGGACACTGCTGACACAAACAGTGAAAGCGTTTTTTCGAAAGATCTTACCGTTAATCCACAAATTTCGTTTGTTTGAACGTTGCAAATCTGTCCTACTCCGAATTTTCAAGCCGTGGAAACGAAGCCGTTTCTTTTCTCGTCATAACTCCGTGATTGAGTCTTAGAGACACACGAAAACACCCACGAAAGTTGACCAAAGTCTGCTGATTCACCCAATACAAGAATTATGCCGGTATTCCACCTACTTTCTGAGTTACATGACGTTTTGCAACAGCAAAAACGGGCGATTTTCGCCACTCACCGCGATCTAGTTCTAACCGGTCATTACTGTGTTTTCCAGCAGCCCCCTCCACCAGTCTGCGCCATTGGCTGCATTGGTAAAGAAACGGGTGTGCAGCCTAAACGTCGAGAGTTCTACTCCACTGCGTTCAAATGTTTTTTTTAATTTTTTTTTATTACATATTGAAACACTATGACAGCCAGTGATCTATAGTCCCAGAAATACATGCAGCCATGCATTCTGTCATAGATACACACGGTCCACAGTCTTCATAGCCCCTGTTCACTTGTATTACTGAGGTAACACGTGACCTCACTTCCAGAAATACCTTTATTGTGGCAGGAATGAACTTGCTGCGCCGTGTTGAGATACTGAATAAATACGGACATCATATCGATTGACAGCGTGCAGTAACCCTGCCAATTTATTCAACCTTATACCCTAGAACCTTGACCCTAGAACTGAAGAAGCTTCTCGGATGAGAGGTGAAACATCTTCAAGCAACCTAAAGAAGTCCAGACGCCTTTTTCTTTACAGCTCCTTAGACTTCAACCTTATACCCTCTCTCGATCCACTCAACAGTGAGTTATTTGCTTCGTTTGTTTTGTTACAATTAATGAAACTGCGGAGCCACTGTCACACATGCTAAACGCTGGAAAGCTAACGCTAGGCTAGTGACAGTTAACTTCAATTACTGTTTTTATTTATCGAATATAGTTGTTTTTGGTTTTTCCACTATGGCTGAGCATTAAATTAACGTTTCATGGGTTAGGTGAGTGATTTGATTTTTGTAGTTTTTTTCTGTTATGGATGATTTTTGTTACTTTTCTTGTTAAATGCCAAAATGGCCTATGGGACTTGTGAACTGGGTTAAATTCTTTTTAAATAATTGAACTCGTTGTGCAACACCTATGAATAAATCTGTTTTGTAGTAACTGACCTTGGATCATGTTTATTAGTCTTATTGCTAATTTACTTTACTTTGATGGGACCCTTGCGACTGTTTTTCTATATTATTTTAAATAAAATTAACTATAAGTGAGATGTTTTGATTTGTTTGGTTATTGGGTGTTGTATAAAATCTGGCAGAAATTATTTGACGTTGTTATTTACAGATTTATTTATTTGTTTTCTGGTGGCAGTAGAACACTGTTTCAATTTAATTGTGACAGTTAATTTATGTTCTTCACCTTGTTTAGGTGAGGTTTTTGTTTTTCTCCCAATGAACAAAATTTCCCCTAGTGGGACAATTAAAGGATTATTCTATTCTATGCTATTGGATCTCATACTGGACTAAACCTGATCCCACCTCCTTTTAAGACCCAATAAGCTGTTTTTGTATACCGTACCCTTTAAAATAACACAATCTTCAGCAGACATTTCAGCTTCTTTAACTCTTTTCAGCAGATATTACAGCTTCTTTGCCATTTTTAAGCACAAAATACCACCTTACAATTGTGATCACAGATTATGTCCCGGCTTGAGCCTTGTTTTAGCTCAGTGAGATAAGCGGGCGTTCTCAGAGCAGGAGGGGTAGGGTTCCAATCTTGTGGTAACATTTCAGCAAACTGTTCAGTCTGACAGGACTGCAGCTTGTTTCACCTGACTGACTGGGTTGCTTCACTTTCACCTGACTGTGTTGGTTTTTCATTATTTCTGCTCATTTATTACAATTCTGTAAAGTTTTTATAATTTCAGCAACTTTCCTAATATGGACTGTCTTAAGCAGAATTTTCAGTTTCTTCACCTCTTCTCAGCAGACAGTACAGCTTCTTCACCCCTTTAAGAAGATTGCTCAGCTTCTTCTGCACCCTGCACATTTTTTTTTCATCATATCTTTTATTTACATGTGAACCTGTTTGGCGCAGTGGCATGTTTAGCTGCTCGGAGCAGGAGGGCTGGGTTTGAATCTTGCCCATGGCAACCTTGCAGCAGGCATTCATGATGACAGAACATGAGCTTGTGCACCTTTTTTCACCTGACTGTATTGCTTTTTCATTGTTTCTGCTGATTTATTACAATTCTGCAAGGTTTCTATGGTTTCAGCAACCTTCCTAACATGGACTTCAGCTTCTACAGTTGCCTTTAGCAAAGTTTAACTTCTCCATCTCTTTCTAGCAGAAATTTCAGCTTATTCACCTGTTTAAGCAGAAATTTCAGCTTCCTCGCCGCTTTTCAACAGAACTTTCCGCTTTGTCACCTTTTTTTAGCAGAATTTCCGGTTTCTTCACTACTTTTCATGCAGAAATTTAAGCTTCTTTAGCTTTTTTTCAGCAGGTTTAGCATCTTCAGCTGTTTTCAGCAGGCAGCTTCAGCTGTACAGCATCCACTCTGTATTTTTGCAGGAAATGCAACTTTTTTCTGGTTAAAACTACTTATCACTGGCAGAAGAGTTTTTATAGAAACAAAAATATGAAAGTTTCTCCTTTGTGCTATGGTTACTGGTTGGTGGGAAGTCTGAAAATGTTAACAAGTAAGAAAATAAACTCCATGTTTCTCAGAAATGAAATAATATATCTTTTACTCATGTGCCAGTCACCTTAAGTTGCAAACCAGGTTTTCCCTGGAATTCACATACAGCACTGTGCTGTGCAGTAAACCATAAATATTATGACAAGAAACGCATAACATGAGAATTGAATAGGAGTCATTCTTTAGAGAAAAGCTAAAAAAAAATGTTCTTGTTCTCTGATTCACAGGATGGGAAAGGACACGAGTCTCTGTGGGACTGTGACGGGAGCGCAGTAAAAAAAGAAATTCACTCCCTTCAGTGTAACATCCACCTGGTCTTTCATCTAAATTTATAGGTAGGAGCAGGATTACATTCAGTTTTAGTCATATGTTTAAAAATTGATGGATTGGTAAATAAATATGAAGATGTTAGAGAATAATACATTTCTGGAAATGGGATCATAAATCAATTTTTGCACTATATTATTTTCTGTTTAAAACTGTTCTGTAGTTCTTTACAAAGATTTGGACATTTACCTAACCTCAACTCTAACCTTAATCCTAAATTGGTGTTCAGAAACGTGTTGGATTAGATAGAATTTTTTTAGAGCTATGACTCTTCAGACAGAAGCACAACCCCAAGATCTTGGTTACTTTACTCTGTCCAAAGTCATCTTCCTCGTTCTGTGCACATATGAAAACAATTAATTGTTTTGTACTCACCAGTTTTAGAGTTCCTGTCTTCTTCTGATTATGAATCCAATGAGGGGTTGTAAAGAAAATCAAAATTTGCTCACTCCTTTAGAGGGGTGTTCCTCTAAAGAGAGAGGAAGGTTTGTCGGCGTCTGCCGGAGTCTTTCTGCTCCTGAAGGTTTGCAAAGCCTTATAAATAAGGTTAAACCCTCCTGATGACATCATATGCTGGTCACTGCCATCATCACCACCTCATGGTAGCAGCAGAAGCCATAAGGCTGCATATATAATTAGATGGATGAACTTACTCACTCTATCTGCTCTGCGCTCCCTCCCACATCCCCCCAGTTTAACACAGGAAACACAAGACACCACAACTCCACTTCATAATTCAGAGTCAGAACTAATGACACATGTGAGCGCTCCTTGTTGTGTTTGGTTTCCGGCCAGTAAATTTGGTGTCTTCTACCAGTTGTGGTTGTTTTACTCTTGCTTTGTTAGAGATTTCGCTGTTTTCTACATTTCTGCACGTCACTGAGGCGTGCCAATAAAACCTACAACCTTAAAAATATTATTCTTTCACCTTCTTAACCTTTACTTAGGCAGATTAATGTGATAATTTAAAAGCCAGTCATGAAAACCGAATTGAGACAGACTCGCCTGAGGTGGGTGTTGTGTCTGTTTTTGTCTCGGTTTAATTCTACTCTATTAAATAATGACCCCCTGCTGCAGACTTTTGTTTGCCTGTCTGGAGGCGGGAGGGAGAAAAGAGAAAGAGCTCCAAAACATGGTAGTAGTGGTTTTGTCAGTCACGCCTTCCACTGCTTGCGTAGCATCCCTCCTAATCTCCAACACGAAAGCAAAGTGCTCGGGTTTCCAGCCATGCCATCTGGTCTGAGGTTCTCTATGTTTAGCAGAGGGTCGTGGTTTGAGGTTGTAAACGTCAGGTCAAACACTCCATCACAAGTCGAAGTCAGACGTTGCCTGCCTGCCATTTCCAGTGTGCCAGGACTGGCTGCCGGAGAAGCTAAACAGTATTTACTGTACATGGCTACCTTTTGTTCCCCACAGAAACACAGTCAAGTCCATTTGTATCTCTGCCGGCAAAGTCTTCATAGTGCAACCATGTAAGCCTTTACAAGGGATACAAAAGTGTTAGGAATACGTTTTGGTTTTTTTAATTTCTTTTTAACATAAATAACAATGTGTGCTCATAATAGAGTTGATATACTCCTCATTAGAAGAATACAAGCAGGTTTGAATTGTTAACTAAGATTGATGACAGAGTTGAGTGTTGAAGATAATTTGCTACGCACTTAAACAATACAGTTTCAGAGAGGACAGGTCGCTTGGCCTTGGGTGTATGATAACAGGGTGCTCTAGTCAATAAGAAATGGACACTTTATTGTGTCAGTTAAAGCTGACATCAGCGTAGAATAAAACATCCTTGATAACAACTGTAAGGTAGGGAGGAGTTTACTCATACAGGACAAGATCCCTGACTGGAGGTCAAAGACCGTTACCATGCAGAAGGACCCTGAAGAGAACAAATCAGGGAGTGTTGAGTCTAATCCATCAATAGCCAATAACAAATATTTCTTGTTTCCATGTGTCTCATATATACTTTAAATTATCAATTGTTCTTCACTTCTCTATGTGCACAGCTGTGCAAGCCAAATCTTTAACTGCCTGAAAATAAAATAGTGTGAACTGCTAGACTGTCTCCTGAACTCTCAGCAAAAAAAGACTCCACATAAATATGTGAATGTTTTCCAGTAGTAAATATGCTCCGTTTATTCCAGATTTTATATTAAACATGTCTGAAGAATGTTGTAAGTGTGAAATCAGACATGTGGGGTGACAGCATAGCATAAGGTCCTTATCTGTGGCACTTTTATTTGAGTGTGTTTGTTTGTTGTGTATATTAGAATGTATTATTTTTACTCTTTATCATGCTGCTGTAACACAAACCTTGTGGGATCAATATCGAACAGATAGAAGTCCAGTTTTGACTGAAAACCGCTGGAATGAGTACCACAGACACTTAAACTGAACATCACACTGTGGTCGAGGCGAGCGAACGCAACTGAAAAATTCCTACAATGCTACTAATGAAGACTTAACAGCACAAAAGCCTCACACACTCAGCTAAAAGCATGCAAATGCAAATAGATGATCACACTCGGGTGAACTATTTGTTTTTGAGATTGTGTCTTTTGCTGTTTTACAATAGAATAACAATTTAGTTCTTCTATGGGCTGTATTCATTGGTCTTATCATTTTTTTTATGCAGTTAGAAAGCAATGTTTCCTAGTCTCTTCCTCACAGTGACCAGTAACATATTTATACTTGTACTGATACATAAGCAGATACATGAGGTCAGGGTATTAATACTGTACAAAAAAAAACTGGATACGTGTACAACTAGTACCTTTGAGGCTATTGGACCTGAGAGGTTGAGCAAATAAAGACTTTTCTGAGTGCAGATGCCTGGTGTTGGGGAACCTTGGATGGTTTAAGTCTAAAATCATTAATAGATTAATCAACTACTGGATTGACAAAAGACATAATGAGAAACTATTTTCTCAAAATCTCATTTTTGATAGAATGAGAAATGCTTTTGTCTACTTTGAGTACATGTGAGCATTTTTTTTTTTTTAGAATAAAGTACAGACATATTCACCTGGGACTAGCATTACATGGTGACCTAGTAATTTATGAAAATTGTGCAGGTCATCTGTGATCTAGATCTTGTGCAAACCTGCCATGTCTATAATATGCGAAGTCAAAAGTCCACTGCAAATTACTTTCCATATTTCACCAAACACAGAGGTCCTTTCTTCTGCCCCTTTCCTGCTTGAGAACAATAGAAGCTGTGTTGACATTCACAGCTTCTGCTACATTACAGCGTTTTGAGCTCAAATTTAGGAGGGATTGCGTCGCTCCCATCAAGGTGACTGTTAATAGAAAGTGAGAAAATCAAATTCAGGTCCATCAGACAAGCAAACTCTCTGAGGACAAAGAGATGGATTACAAGCACGGCAACAACAGTTTTATGGGGCAGTCTGCTAACAATAACGGTAAGTTGGTAGCAGATGTCTGTAAATTCGACCAAACTTTGCCCGGTTTGAATGTAAAGCAGCAAACAGATGTGGGTGGTTAATTTTGAAATCACACAGAGTATCTTGGTTATATGAATTCTATACAAATAAGTTCATGTATTTGAGTTTTATACCTTTTAACAAGAAACTCATCACCAAAACATCCTAAAAAATTGAGGTTATCAAAGCTTTAAAAACTAGCATCATATTCATATACTGTGTAGGTCCATTTAATAAAATTTTACAGAAATTTTACAAAACACGAATTAAGCAGTTTATACCTTGTCATCTTAGTGTCAACTGTTGGTTGAAATTTGAAATCATGACACAAATACCTCCCACTAACGATAATGCATAACAGTATTTATTTATAGTTATTGCACACTATAATGCTAACACTCAATTTTACAACCCTTTCAAGGGTCTGGATCGATTGTTTAATTTGGCTACATTAACGTGTTAAATGACAATTTTAAGGGGAAGTTTGAAAAAATTATATATGTGCTGTACAGTGTCTGGAAAAAAATGACACCAACCTTTCCCACAGGGGAATTGTAGAAAAGGGGAGAGGACAAAGGGGAACACTGTATTTATAGGGTTGCACCAAAGAAAAAGAACAATGAAGAGGGGTTCTAACTGATAATGAACATTCTTACAGGCTTGAAGTCAGGTATAAACTGGCAAATAAAATCTGTGTAATTATAACAATATGTAATTCATGACCTGGTTACATCTGTAAAGGGCTATTTCACCTAAATCTTTTTCTGACTAGTATTTTTCTCTGGTAATGAAATACACAGATCCAATAAAGCAACCTCAAAAGTTAGTAAACTTTTAAACAAACTTTTCAGAAACCCTACATTACATTAAACTTGTATATGAACTGAGTTATTGCATCCGGTTTTTATTTACATTTCACAGTGTGCCAGTCTTTTTGGACCTGGTGTTGTATGTTGTACTTGTGTTTTGTATTTATATTAGTAGAAAGAAACAGGCCTGCAGTCAACTTCTTCAAACTTAACGATACATATTGTTAGAGAGCAGTAATAAAAATAACTGCCTGATAATTTTACTGAACAAATGGTTAATTGTGTGTAACTGATGAAGTCAATCTAATGTATGAGTTAAATTGAGGAAATTAAATAGGTGAAGTAAGTTGACAGCACAAGCCGAACCATTACAGGGAATCATTTCACATTTTTCCAGTTGACCCGTGGAATTAAGCCTCCAAGTTTTCATTGACAAACGTTGCGTTCTCTGCCTTCCATCTGAACCTACCAAATGTCAAATGCACTGCTCATCTTCCCCATTCATCTTCCTCCTCGTGGCCTTCAGCTGTGGAAAAGAAGCGACACCAACACTTACCCAGGATCCCTTCCACACTAGCACGCAACATGGCAAGACTCTTCATCAGAGGCTGTGGAAGAAATGATGTGTTCATAGAGCAACAGATTAACAACAGTAAAAAAAAAAAAAAAGTAAAAAAAAGTGCAAAGATGAAAATACATTGCTTGATGATCGAGTAGAAATAAAAGCTAAAGTGTTTAGATAGAAACATGAAGAAAACATGGAAAAACTAAGCTGAGGAGCGAAAGAACGATTATGAAATAACATGACAAGAGTACGTTCAGCTTAATGTGGCTTCATTTAGATTGTTTCCTCCCTTTGAACAGATGAAAATATAGCCATAAAATCTCTCTAAATGCACACCAGTTCCGTTTATTGATTGTAAAGCTGAGAGTCACACTGAATACTAGTGTAGATACGACTGTCTCCTTCTAATGAAGCTCACTTTGAGGCTTCAAAATTAACTAACTTCCAGACACTTTGGATTAACTCATGTCTTTGAATAAAAGTCTTTGAAGATAAAGCAAAAGCAGAGTTTATCATTAAAGATGAAAGGAGCTCATTCTGATAAATACATTTAATAATTCTGATTAATCAGAGATACTCTTAAAGTTATAGTAGTGCTGTACATTTGAGATTTTTAGACAAACTTAAATCAGAACATGGTATATCATATTTAAATGGACACCACCAACTTCAACTTGTCAATATGTCACTTGCAAATATCAGTTATTGTCAATATTGGTAAATCGTAGATGGACAAATCACACAAAATAATAATTAAAAAATTAATGCTGATAATCATAAAATACTATCAGTAATGGATAAGAATAAAAGTGTATCCCTAAAGTTTGATTCTGTTCATTTGGACTTAGCATTTTCAGTGGAAGAAGCGTTTCGTCACTCATCCAAGTGACTTCTTCAGTTTCAGCTGACTGCAGGTTTCCAACCTTATAAACAGTACATTTGCACAATGACTAAAACTGCATGCTTCATGGAAGTGTATATATATGTGTTTTACACTATCAAGCTTAAAAGCATGCAGAGATGTAATGTAGTAAAGTGTATTATCTCTACTGTTTGAAGTACTATAGAGATCGGTGTTATACTCACTATGTGTTAATACACCTCCCTGCATTGAATCATACATGTTATTAATCTCTGGCTCTCTTCCACAGCATATCTTTTATCCTGTCTTCCTTCTCTCACTCCAATTGATCGCGGCAGATCGGCTGCCCCTCCCTGAGCATGGTTCTTCCGGATGTTACTTCCTGTTAAAAGGGAGTTTTTCCTTCCCACTGTCACCAAAGTGCTTGCTCATAGGGGGTCATGTGATTGTTGGGTTTTTCTGTGTCTATTATTTTAGGGTCTACCTTACAATATAAAGCGCCTTGAGGTGACTGTTGTTGTCATTTGCCGCTGTATAAATAAAATTTAATTGAATTGAATAGTTAACGTAGGATTGGATAGCACATTTTAATAGAGAGAAAACAAACAAGTTTTATTTGAATATTGTCCAGTGGTACATATTCAAACTGGTTATTTTGATGAGGTGCGCTTGTCTGAAATGTGTCTACTTCATGTTAGACTGCTTTATGTTACTTGAGCAGGTCAGGAGCAGCTCATCTGTAGTCCACAAGCTCCTGCATGTTAATGTTCTGTGTTATGCACTGGGATTAGCATTGGTGTTGAAAGGTAATATAAAAAATAAATTTGGCTTTGTAGCAGAAACAAGACGTTATTTGAAGGTCCAGAGGAAGTGATGGTATGGAGAATGGCAGTTTGTACTGAGACCCATGTGAAGTACACACAATAATTTAAAAAAAAAAAAAAAAAAAAATAAATAGAAAAAAAATAAAACATAAAAAAAAACAAA
>VUQR01035287.1:0-13518 GCA_015108515.1 Hemichromis elongatus | reverse complement strand
GAAAATAATATACAAACTCAGATATCGACGATCGTGGGATGAGAAGCAGATAGAAGGGACCACCTTTATCTCAAAAATATGACATGCAGTGCAATAACTTAAAAGCGAATGTACAGCCTTACTGAACTTTTATATAGTATTGTGATTTATATTCTAATCTCATCATGATATGGCAGGAAAAAGATGCCAAAAACAAACCAACCAACAGCCAAGAGAACATGTGAGATGATGCTGGTGATAATGGCGCCTCTCTTTTTTGCAGGCTGCCGAGGAGCTTTGTGCAGACATGACGGTGTTTTTTCTTTTTGTTTAAGTGTTTTTGACGAAGAATTTTTACACAATCTTTCATTTTCATCTCCTTGACAATAAAAACATGTTGATCCACAGAAGTGGTTATGAGTGAGTGTGTGGCATTAAGGTTCTCCTTTCTTTTCCCAGAATCCTTTCCCCCCTGAGTCAGTGGGTATATATTACCATCCTGATCCTCCCTGTCAGCTCTCATGTGTTTCCCAGTATGATTTCACTTTGAGAGTATAATGTGATTCAGTTCCTCTCTGTGCAGAATAAAGGCGGGCAGTTTTTAAAATGAAAACACAATGAAGAAGACATGAAACCACCTCCATCTTTCACAATTGCAACAAAGTTAAAAAGGCCGGATCCAATGACACGACATGCCTTTTTCACCACCAACATTTACATGGCAGGAAACCTTTTTCATGGTAGGCTTAAAGGCCTGAAGCTGCTAGCTGCAGCATGTGGGGTCTTTATGTTGCTCTGAACATGCAAATCACCAGCAGGATTACAACACAGAACAAAAAGCCCACAAACACTTCCAAGCTGTTTTCTTTATATAAAAAGATAACTGCCTGAGAATCGTCTATAGATGGTAAAAATGTTCTTTGCAAATGAAATATCTCCAATTTGATTGAAGGCACTAACAGTTTCAGTCTGTGGGTATGTGCAGACTCCAAAGTTCAGTCATCTCAGAGTTTTTACATTTAAATGTAGATGTATGTGTTGGTGATTAGTTTAGAAATATCACTGCTACCTGAACTGCATCTCATCGAGATGCCAAATTGAGATTCCTGATTCAAAAATGATCTTCTGTTTGGTTAGAAAAGTTCCAGTTTATTTTAAAGAGAATAGTAAGTGGTTGTTTATTATATGCAGATATTAAGGAGCATAGTTTGGAGATGGCAGAAGGATGTGAATAAGTTAACTTTGGAGGCTTTAAGAGCAACCAGTATTTGACCTATACCACGGGAAACAACTAGTAACAAAAACAAGCTAAACTAGTTTTTCACTTTCATTTGTTTATATACATGTTTAGGCTGAGTTACTTAACACTACTCGGATAGACGTAGGTACTAAAACTCACTTGCTAAGGTTTGGCCATTAAACACTACCTTGTTAGCACCACTTGGATTAGTGGTTAGAATTACCTTTAACAGAGCACCCTCACTAATGCCAAAACCTTGGAAATGAGGGCTCAGATGGCAAAGGACACCTCGTGTATGAATAGGTCATGCCAGTGGCCTTGACAGTATTACTCAACAGGAATGCATTGGTCTATATAAAAAGGGAAAATATTCCAAGGCCCTGTAGGATATGGATATCCACCCAGTTGAAAAAAACCCTGATGTTTAGAG
The DNA here is from genome assembly GCA_015108515.1 of Hemichromis elongatus. Classification (NCBI taxonomy): domain Eukaryota; kingdom Metazoa; phylum Chordata; class Actinopteri; order Cichliformes; family Cichlidae; genus Hemichromis; species Hemichromis elongatus. The sequence goes on along the minus strand of VUQR01035287.1, from coordinate 11,869 downwards.
CTGCCCAATTCGTGTATTGGTCTCGTTATTATGGATTTTGGACCACTGGGGAAAAAATTGGGTCATAATTGGGATTTTTTCTGACTTTTGATGAAAAAGAGGTAAGAATACCCCCACCCTCTAACTTTAAAAAAACGAGAAAAAATAAACAAAAAAACATTTGTCCTTTTGTTCTTTTTTTTAAGCCTTGACTTAATATAAAAATTTGCCACTGGAACGGGAGATAAACATCAGGAACTCAGCAAAAGCAGAACAGGACAGCTTTGGTAACAGAATACAGAATATAACTATATGCTGATGATGTGTTATTGCGTTTTAACGATCCAGATGCCTGCATTTCTTTTTTGTTTGTAAAGACTATATCAATCAGCACGATTAGTGAACATTAGGCTAAAAAACAAATTAAAACAAAGTACTGGATTTATTTTATTTTTGTTTATGACAAAACAATTTTAGAGTCTGCGTGAAGGCATTCTGTATACAGATATGTCCTAGATGATATGAAAAACCACCACAACATATATTATCAGTTGGTTTTATACTTATTGATTTCACAGTCTAAATGGGTAACTTCAACATTTACTGTTACTTGTGCCATTATTTTAGGTTTAAGTTAAAGTTTTCTCATGACCCCAGTGATCTTGTGTATGTTTCTTTCAGCCTTGCCCAGGCTGTGACCACAGCCTAAGAGCCTGACTTTGGCCCTGCTGTTGGCAGAGTTGCAGAATTGTGGCCTGAAAAAAATGCCCTCAGAAACGCATGCTCTTTGTCAACTCAGCTCCTCTGTACACTCTCCTCTCTGCAATGTTTACTGTGTGATGAGCTGTTTTTCTTGTGGCTGCCTTGCAGTTGTTTCCATGTGCAAAGGTGTCCTCGGAGATTAAACTTGAAGCCCACGGCTCGGTAATTCCAGCCGCATTTCTTCCACTGCAGCGCGGGCACACGGCAGGCGAGCTGCTGCAAAGAATGGCGCCAGCACAATCCTATTTTTCCAGTTAGGAGTGGGTGATTGTGAAGGCCAGAAAACAGATATATGTTCACGGAGCTGACGGAAGCTGCATCAGAGCCAGGCCGTGAGGAGATGGATGTTTTGTTGGAGGAGGCTGAGGATGGAGAGCGTGGCAGCACCGGGCAGCCAGTAAAATGTATAACTCTGCTGCAGTGGAGCCGTCTGCCTGGCTTCACTTAACTTCAATTTCCAAGTTGACTTTCCGCCACACGAAGCAAATCAGACAAGCTAACGGTGCTATAAATAGCTCTATAAAATCCTGCTGCTAATAACACAGTGCAGCACACATGAGTTTCCATTTGTTGTGATTTGGATGCAGCATCGTCACTAAAGGAGCTCAAGCTTCATTAATGGAGCGGCAGGATTAAACAGCTTATTTTATTTCTGTTTAGGTTTCAAGACGTGGAACAAACACACCAGAGTGAAGATGTTCAAGCTGCATGCTGTGACTTCATTAGAAAAAGCAGGATGTCCCCAGTGTTTAGTTCAAGTTTATTAGACACTGGGGACATATATATATATATATATATATATTTACCCGTAATGAAATTCTTAGACTTGTGTTCCCCAACTTTATATTAACATATAAACAGTATGCACATGTATTAAATAATAATAATAATAAAATGTAATAAAAATACTAAAAGTGTTAAAAATGTTAAGAGAATTTAAAACAAGAAATTAAGTATTTACAGTTTGTGCAAAACTGGGCAGTGAAAATTTAAAGTGGCATCGATTAAGTCCTGTAATTGTAGTGAGTGTACCGAGTGACAGCAGCCATCCTCACCAGCACCATCATTGTGATTTCATTGTAGTAGCTCATCAGGCTCACAGTCCGTCACAATTTACAGGTTACAGGTTCCACTGAACTCTATATTTCTTGTTCTTATTTCATAAAGACTGATATTTTCAGAGTTGTTTTCTTTTAGTTTTTAATAATTAATTTTGTAGCTTTTGTTGGTCATGGCTACGTTTGCAGTTTCTGTTTTTTTCTGGTAATTAGTAGAGCGTTGTTCTCTCTGTGCTGTAACAAATGGGCCTTATAAAGTGGTGAAACTGACTTTTCTATCTTGTCATTAGTGAGTGGAAATTTGTGTTCGGCTGCCTCATAAAGACTCTTGACATTCACATTACAGCCCATCACAGGATGACCTCCTCTGAAGTGGAGGGATTTGGACTCTGGGCAACAATTGGGGGTAAATCATCTGGGCCGCCTGTGCTGATTGGATAATACCAGCCATAAGCCAGCAGGCTGAGAGTCATGGTGGAGGAGCACCGCAGGCATACTGATCTGAGCCCAGCCACCGCCGTGGTTTTGTGTGTTCACAGCTCCACCACTCGCTGGGTTTCTGTTTGGGCTTTTCCCGCTGTAGGCGTATTGCTCTGACGCAGGGTTCCCTCTCCTCCCGCTCTGTGGATCTCCTCCAGTCCATCAAACGTCAAACACCTCCAAAGTTAGAAAGAGCTTTCTATTCTGGGAGCTGCTCTCTGTGTCATTTCTCCCTTTTTTAGCGTTTCCAAACATTTAGAGCAGCGGCAAAATAAAGACAGCGAATGCTGCTTTTACTCCACTGCTCTGTCGTGGGCAGTGATCGACACACAAGTCTCACAAACAATCTCTGACATATGCATTTCATTACAGAGACAGAGCCGGACAGCAGGGTGGATTTTTCAAAGTCAGCAGCTGCTTCAAGTTCATGAAGTTCCCCAAAAAAGCCTGAAAATATAAAACAGAGTCCCCAAAATTTACAGGTCTCACCTTGTGAAACAGAAGCTCAAATGATCTGTGTTTGTGAAGATGTTTTTCATCGGTTTGATCTCATGTACATGAAAAATTGTCCCTTGGATCTGAAGCTGTAACTATGGAAGCCATGAAAACACAGTTTTAAAAATGGTTTTTTTCTTATTAAGAAAAAATACTTCAACCTAATTTTAGATAGTTCAGGGGCCACTTTTAATAACAGTTGCTGGTGTGAAACAAACAGGCTCAGAATCAACAGAAAGGCAGACTCCTTTAAAAACACCTTTTAAAAGTAAACTATTATAAAGTCCTCTCCATGTTACCAGCACACACATCAGCTGATACTTTGGGTTTGGACCATTGGTTGGACCAATAGAGGGTTCTGGACCTGGTTTCTGTTCGTTTGTCCGGGCACATACAGTCAGAATGTTAATGACTGACATTAACAAAAACTTGGTCAGGGCTTCAAACTGGGACAGAAAAGCACACGCAGAACACGTAGCCGAGTTTAATTCACACCAAGTCGTTTACATCCATCTCCAGAGCTTGTCACTCAATATGCAACACACCTGCCCGCTGAGCTCAGCTCAACGACGCACGCCAGTCTGCAGCTGCCACGGTCAATCACAGACCTCGGTGCTCACCTGGGCTGCAGAAACAGACGTCGCACAGCCTATTACTGACCTTTCATCGATCATTACCCAGAAAATCATCTGAGGACCTGCTTGTGTTCGAGTAAATGAGTCGTAGCAGGGGGCTGTTTGTCTGGGCGCCCAAAGAGCATGAGCTCATTCGCACAATGTCGGCCTTGTCGCTTTTCACAGCCCAAGTGGGCTTCATCATAATGTGCTGACATGGACTGTGCTTCATATTCGGGTTCACACGGCACAATTAGACTCTAAATAGGAATATAGTCATTATCACACTATCAAATACAGATCTTATTTTTTATTTGCAGCACAGTATATTTACTTCTAAATGTCATCCCATATGCATGCTGCTGATGTTTATCTTAGCTTTGGAGCATTAGAGCTTCATTTTCCCTAAATTCTCCTAAATGTAGAATCAGAGAGAGTGGGGCGCAGTTTTCTGGAAGCACATTGTCACGGTTACATTTGTCAGCAGATTAGACACGCAACCCTCTAGGCAGCTAAATATTAACAGCTGATTATAAGCCAAAATTGAGCCAGCTAATACTAGGTCTAGTGTCCTAAAAATCAGTTTCCCTCTGATGAGCAGTTTGACTACATTCTCACAATTCACTAAAAGTCCAGCAATGTTAGATTCACTCCAGAGTTTTGCTAACACCGTCTAACAGAAACAGCAGTGCTTTCAGATAGAGAAGCTTGGTATGTTGCCACACAATAACTCACCTGAGTACCATCAGTCAGAAGTGAGCTTCACTGACTTGTCGACTCCTTTCACCCCCTCTTTAAGACTAAATACATGTGGACACTAGCTAATGTAAACTGCCTGCGCTCACTACAGATGAATGGCAGCCAGAGTTTTTGAGGCAACTCGGGCTCTAAACTGTAAATTACCACAAAATATTTTACACATATCTGTTTTTGATTCCTGATCTATGTATGTGTTGATGTTAAAAAAAAAAAATTGAATAGTGTACAGTAGTAGAAACACACAAGCCGTGTACAGTATGACGTACAGTCTAAATTTAATGTTTGTGATCGCTCTCAGCTGACTAAAACATGTTTGTGCTATAACAGCTGTTATAGTTTATGGGCTTCCGTTTGAAGTAGTAAAGAAACATAACTCAGTTCAATCTGCGTTTACACACCGTACCATCAAATATATCGTAAGGCAACCTCAAGGCTTGAAAATGAACGTGCAATTCCTCGAACATCCAGCAGAGGCAGCAGTGAGTCAGTTCCCATAGACTCCTATGTTAAACCTTGACAGCAGAAAAAAAAAATGTTTACAAAACCGTTTTTTAACAACTCTAAAATAATTTTTCCTTTCCATTAAAACTGTAACAAGGTTATAGCTCACCTGTTTTTTACTGACGAGAAGTAAGTGTGGCTGAAAAAAGTTTGATGGGAAAATAAATGCATTTTTCTAATTAAAAAAACAACACGAATTTTTTGATTTCCCAGTAAAATGATGTAGATTGTAATTTTTTTGAACACTGGTGAAAATTGGATATTCTTCTTCTTTCAACTGCTCTCCATCTAACGGCATCCCATCATCACTTTTCCTCTGTCACACCAACCCTTAGCATGTTATTATGATGAATAGGTGAATAAAACTGTATTTTTTCACTTGTTAACATAAATATTAGTTGAATCTGTTTCTGCACACTTATCTCAGCTCACTGCCGGACCGTGCCGCCATCCTCGTGCTCATAACTTTTCCATCTTGTTCCCTCTTGTTCAGACTGGATGCAGATCTGTGAGTGTGACATGTTTACTGTCCTGTTTTACAGTTCACACGCCGTCATGCCAAACAGACCGGAGGGCGTCGGACTGATTTACACTCATTAACAGGCCAGCCCAGAAAAGCTCACTTTTAATGTTTTTAATTATTTCTGTATTAAAAAGCTGAAAACCTCAAACTGGCTCAGCTCGTAGGATCCAAAATGAAACGGAAAATAAAAAACCCAGCGGTCAATAAATAATAAACGCCTCTTTGCTGACAGTAAAACGATCATGAGAGTGTTTCATTTCTCGGTAATCTGGGAGTCCACCGAGCCGCCCCCGAGTCCAAATCTGCTCATAAATCCTACAAATGTGTTTCTGCTGGACTTTTTTAATTGAACATTTTACAGAACATCAACTCTGAACAAACACAGCAGCTAAACTCGCGCTCAGCAGCCCTGAAATCCTGCTCGCATCCGAATAATTGGGACCACAAACTAAGGGGAACATAATTGCCGGCTGGATTATTTTCTGCAGCAGCATTTTTCCAGCGAAGGAGGCTCTGCAGGTCTGAGTCGAGGACATTGGTTCACATGACAGAACAGCTGTACAGGTTTATTACAGCTGTTTGTTTTCAGACTAACACGTCTGCTGTCAGTCTGCTTTCAATCCTAACAATGTCAAATATGGTCTGTTAACCACAAGTTTCCTCTGGTGGCAGCAGGTGAGCACCAGGTTACAGCGATAACAGGACGTAGCTGACCCTCACAGCCGAAGTTGTGATCATGGCTTAGTTCATCTGTGATAATCAAAAACATTTCTTAATATACCAGACCTCTGTCTCTAATTTTTATTGCACAATGATTAAAAAAAATCCTGTCAGCTGCAATTAAAAGATCCGCGTGGATGTTCAAGCTGTCACAATAAAGTTTAACTCCCATGAAAAGAGGATCTATGAGGTTTAGCTCAGTTATAATTAGCAGGAAATTTGCTAGCTGGTATCCACCTAAAGATGACATCCCATAATCTGACTGAAGGGTTTCCAGCTAAAACGTACAGCTCTACTAAGACTTTGGGCATTATCGAAGACAGAAAACCAAACAGCGTTTCACTGAAGTCATTAGCACAGGAAGTCCTGAGGGGAAGAAACAAACACACAAACAAACAGGAAGAAGACGCTGAAAATGGACCAAACTTCAGTTCAGAGAAGGTCTGAGATGGTCACTCCACAGCTGGAGGTCAGTCAGTGTTAAGAAGAGAACTTGGAGATTATGACCTTCAGCAAGACCAATGACCCATTTTTCAGTTTTCTTGATCAAATATAACTTTAATGCTCAACCTTGAGTCCCTCAGCCTGAAGGTATGGTCACACAAAAGGAACAAGCGTGATTCCTCCAACACCTGAAACCAGTCAACTTAACAATAAAGACTGTTGCTGTAATTTTGACCTCTGCATGTTTTTTCTTGTCCTCTGTACACCTGAGAAGAGGGTGAAGTAATCTTAGAAACCTCTGAGCTGCTGGTGAACAGCAAAGCATGTAAAATTGTTCTAGCTGACCCCTAAACTAAAAAAATTAAACTGTAATAAGCACACTAAGTCAACTGGCTTCAGGAGATGAGCTAAAGAATGAACGGATGGGCTCGACAGAGCTCAGAGTCAGTTTGAACTGTGAACTACGCAAAGCTTCTCTGGTATAAAAATGTCAACTGATCAGAACAGGTCAACTTTAACATGTTAAACTGACTCAGAGTGTCTAACATGTGATTTTAGTGTGAGATAAAGGTAATTAAAGTCAATTCTGGTGTAAATACTTAGAGACACTTCAATTTTTATGTTTTTGAGTATTGGTTGTGTTGCTCTGAGCTTCATTTCTGCTCCTCAGGCTGTTTTAACTGAAACAGCTGCTGGTCTTAGTCCAGCTGGGGTCACATGACCCACAGCGACCCTCCTCACAGTAGCCGGTGTGTGGACCCCCTCCGGAGGCCCTCCTGTCCCCTGCAGCTGAAGGCCCACACAGTTCAGACTCTCAGTGTTTCTGCTCCCTAAACCTCAGGCACAGCCGCAAATGGCGGCGGCGGCTGCCAACAAACACAGAGCTGTGAGTCTGACTCGTTTGGCCTCTGCTCGCTGTAAACACGCCCGGGTGTAACGCGACGAAGGCGGGATTCCACACGCCGCTAAATAAATCAGCAAATTTGTGAGGCAGCGGTGATGTCATCGTGTTGTCACACCGTGGGCTCGGACACTATCATTGGCTGCTGACGGCGTGGGCTGGCTGATGGAGACCACCGTGTCATCACATGGGGTTTCTGAATGTTTTATATCTTAGCAGGCCTCCGTCTCCTTTTCTTCTTCAGCATTTGACTTATTTTGTGCTCCTCATTTATCTGAATTATTCTCAGGCTCCATTGCAGTAACCCTGCCTGGCTTCCAGCAGGGTCCACATGCGACAGGCGGGCTATTAAAAGCAGCAGTGGGCGTTGTGTTGTGGATAAAGTCTGTGGTGTCGCCCTAAACCCAAAGAGCTTCACTTGTTATGATACCAAAGTAGAAAGGAATACAGTTCTGGCTCACGTCAGCGGCCTCAGAGCGAGCCGGGGCTTACCCAGCCTGCCTGAGCGTCTGCCAGTTCTGCTCTGTGGTCTCACTGTAAACACTCAGTCTGATCCAACACCAGCCAGCGCTCAGACACACTTCACATCAGCCACACAGTCAACAGCACCTCTGCAGCAGACGTCACAATAAAAGAAAAGCAACAGAGAAGGTCCTCCAACACGATCAGCTGCTTCCTTTTAATGCAGACGTCAGCAGAAAGAGTCCGAGCTTCTCAGTGTTAGCAGCATGAAGTGGTGCCGACATGTGGATGAAACAAAAGCGTAAGTGTAGAGATTAACCGAAGAAACCCAGAGGGAGTCCAGATTTTGAACACTAACAGCTGTAACATCTTCAAACACTGTGAGAATCTGAGAAGTGGATAGACAGCAAAGAGTCCTCAAACCTGAACCATACCTAAATCTCAAACACAGCCACCTGCAGCTCTGCATGATCAAGGTTTCAGTTTAGCTTTCTGGCCTCCACCATGTTGTTTTTTGTCAAGAGAGAAGTAACCATTGTTAGACAAGAAGGTGGAGAAGTTCTCTGCTTTAAACTGGAGACGTATTGGATGGTCTGTCATTACAGTAACCTCACAGCAGCCATATTATTGGTCAGATGATCTCATTAAAAATGCTCCAACACCAAAAACATGGTGCAAATGTGCAGCTCAAGCCTAGCAGATAACTAGCACCTACAGCTGCCTGTGTCACCATCCACCTATTAGTCACAGAGGCCACGCCCCTAATAATGCAGACTTTAAACCGTAATACAATTTAAATTGGTGAATCATAAAACTTGCTATGAGGGAAGGGATTATCTAAAGACCAAATAAGTATCTGATTGTTTCTGCTGTAATAACATAACTGTTAGAGCCTCGGGTCATTAGAGGTTCTCAGCCTGCTTGGATCCTGCAACAAGCCTGCAACAATTTAAAGAAACAGTGGTCCTGTCAGATGACAAACTTTGGTGAGTATCCAACACCTCCAAGTTCAGTATTTTCAATATTTTACATAGATTTTGTGACATATATGAACTTTATTTATACATGTGTTTTGGCGGCAAATCTATTTCAAAACAAGTGACAATATAATCAAACCCACACAAATATATATCCAAATAAATACAAGAAGAACTAAATGTTTTGTCTATTATTTCAGAAATCAATAAAATCATGTGTGGTTGAGAATGTCAGATAACTTTTTATACTCAGTTTTTCTTTTTAAAGTCAAACTAAAGCAGAAATAAAATTACTGATTTGTTAGAATCTGAGATAAAAACCCTATACATCCACACATTTCTAGCACCAGCGAACCTTATAAAATGTGACTGCTAAAGCAGAAGAGTCACATATGCAGTTAATTTGTTGTAGATCTGGTTGTAAAAGACAGATTGTACTTGATGCCCTTTTAAAAGTCGAGTGTGAGGTTTATCGTAATGATTTAGCAGTCAGAGCTTTAACATGAAGCCTCAGCTTAAATTCCTCAAGTATTAGTTTGTCAAACTGCCTCATGTGTTTCAGCAGCATCTGGACCCCCCAGACATCAGCTGAAGGGGGGACTGCTGGGAAAACTGCCAGTGGGAGGCAGCTTCTCAGGTGGTCTGAGAGACGACAGCAGAGGAGGCAGCGAGCAGCTCTGACGACCTGGAAAAACCTCTGTCTCAGTCTGACCCGTCCAGTGGCACCTCTGTCCTTTTGTGTTCTGACTTGTTCTGACCTGTCTCGTTTTTATCCTGTCTTATTCCGATCCGTCTGACTAATTTTGACTTGTTCTTTATATAAATAAAGCCTTTCACACTGTAACATTTTTCCTGCTTTCATGTTTGCTCATGTCCAGTCAGACTAGTCCTGTACTTCAATAACCCGACAGGGAAAGAATGGAAGTTGAGGATGGAAAGTTCCCCTTGATCAAGCAAGAAGTGTGGGTTTGTTAGATCAGAAAAGCAACAAATGCCTGTTAACTGCTTGTCGACATACAAAAATCTGCTTTCATAACACAGAATCTCTACTTGACTGGCCCAGTTTATCTTTTTAAAAAGTTTTTAAATAATGCTTATGAACATCTGGCACACAGCTTGGTGTAGCTGGAGAACCACATAGCTTGATTTTGCCATCAGCACCAGCTTTAAAAAAGCGAAGACACTGACAAAGAAAGCATTTAAATAAAAATGGAAAAGGAACAAGTATTGAGCCTTGGGCTACACCAGAAGTGCCAGAGGAAAAATGGGCAGGTAATGACCGTTATCTGAGCGATGATTTGGTAAAACTAAAACAAAGAGAACGAAAGCTGAGTTCGATAAAAACACATAAATACAGGTCAGAACAGAACAAAAGAAGGAGCCTTGTTGTACACCATAAGCACTTTTTATAAAAAATGAAAAAGCAGCTATAAAGGAAAGAATCCTTAAGATGCGGACAACCTTTAAAGGGCTGTAGAACACCACTATTCATTTCTGGAACCTTCTTTATCACCTGTGGAACGTATTCCTGACATCTATAGCCACAACAAGGACATCTGAACCTTTACCTTTAACCTGTTTAACATAGTTAATGGACACAATTTCTAAATAAAAATCGTAAATCAATATATTTTTAAAGATGTGCCCAAGCTTTTTAGTGACCTGCAAGTACCACTGTCATCTTTTCAAGACTTCTACCAGCTCTAGAGCCTACTCATAATCTCATAACCTCTGAAAGACACCTTCAGCATGGATACTTAAATCTTGGCTCTCTGAAGAAAGTTTACATTTTCAATCTTCATATTTTATAATGTGTTTATAAATAAAATAATTTTGCCTGAGACCCAAAAATAATCCCCATAAGCTGTATCTAATACATTACAAATCAAAAGTTTAAGACCTCCTGAAAATAGTAAAATGGTTGGATCTTAACAGGTTTCCAAGTAGAGCTTCAACATGCAACAAGAAGAAATGGGAGTGAGACAAAACATTTTTTTGAGTATGCAATTTATTGAAAACAACGCTTAAACTGAAACAGGTTGTTTTACAGCTGATCTAGGACCAGGATTTTAGGACTACATGCCTTTAAAAGGCCAAATCTGTGCAAAAATGTGGAGTCATTGTCATTTTCTGTCAGGTAGTCACACTGTCATGGCATTCTGATGAAGACAAAAAAAACTTTCCCTCTTTGAATGTGGGCGGTTAGTTGAAGTACATAAGCAGGGTCACTCACAGTGCGCCATCACTGCTGAGGTGGGACACAGTAAGACAGTCATTTGGAATTTCTTAAAAGATCCTGAGGGGTAGGGAACAAAAATGTCAAGTGGAAGACCCCAAAATATTTTACCAGCACTGAGCTAGAGGACCCAGTTGGCTGTCTGTCAAGACACTCCACAATCCTTGACCCAAATTAAGACCCAATAACCATCAGACAACATCTGAGACTGAAGACCTCGTCTCCTTGAACCCCACGGAACTGAATGTTTGGACTTTGCAAGAGAGCAACCAAACATGGGACATTAAAAGGTGGAAGAAAGTTTGATTCTCTGATGAGAAAAAATGTAACCTTGATGGTCCTGATGGTTTTCAAAGTTACTGGCATGACAAGCAGATCACACCTGAGATGTTTTCTACACGCCACAGTGGAGGGGTCGCCATGATGGTCTGGGGTGCTTTTTCCTTCCTTCCTTCCTTTTAGAGGTGTGGTCCTTTTGATCAGCTGTAATACAGCCTGTTTCAGTTAAACATTGTTTTCAACAAATTGCATTGTGGCTTGCGTGGCCTGCGGTGGCGTGCGGGGAGGGCGAACGCACCTGCACTCCATCCACAATCATGCCCGCCACCTTTATTAGTTGCATTGGGTCCTGTGTTGTGGTTGTTGGTGTAATGTTGAGCTGGCAGTGGGAGAGCTGCAGCTCTGTGAGTGTATGAACAGCAACCGTGTGTTTATGTGTAGAAATAAAGATGCTTGGTGTGGAAATGTCGTCGGGTCTGCCGTGGTCCATTACAGTGGTGCCGAAACCCAGGAAGGGAGGCCCGGCAGACCCAGAACCAAGCCGGCGAGAGCAGGAGGCGGGGTGGCGCTCCCGCCCGAGGGGCGGGGATAGGCGCGGTAGCAAGCTGCGTCCGGATCGGTCGCATCCTTGGGGCTGGTACGGGCGCCGGAGCGGACCTCATCTCCTCCACCCCCGCGC
>VUQR01035286.1:14645-35170 GCA_015108515.1 Hemichromis elongatus | reverse complement strand
TTTTACAGCTTTAATTGTTTACTAGTAATAGCAGTTATATAATCATTCATAATATCAACATATTTACTACCCAGTTTCAATTAAAAAAAGCAAAAAAACAATAAAAAGACCTAGATTTGTAACTATGGACTGGATATGATCTCTATGGTTACTGGCGTACTGAGTGTCTTTAGACAGTGGTCAATATGTTTTTCCAATTTGGTTGTAATTCAGTTACACTCTAAATAAATAAATGTGTGTGTGTGTGTGTTTAAAGGCTGACCTGTATAGACAGAAAATATCACATACCACAACAGTTTCTATAAATAGCCTGCTTGATTACCACAGTCGGATTCTGCACATAGATTTTTGGGGGGCTCTAACGAGTGCCCTCTGTGACCTTTTAGAAAGGGGTTAAACTGCAAACCTGTCTGGGTGAACTAGACGCTTAGGTGTAGATGAATGTAGTAAGGTGGGTGGGGGTCTATAAGCTAAATTACACAGGAGGCTGATGGCTTCTAGCCTCCAATAATGAATGTCTAAAAGAACCACACACAGTTTCTTGTGTAAACACTGTGAGCTAGAAGTACAACACTGTTATTATGTGAACATTTACTGACTAGGTGCTGCTTTTCTTGAGGGTTACGGGGGCCTAAATACAGGAGAGGAGTTAAGAATGGGAATGTTTAGGAGCTAGACATAAACCAAGAGCTCACTCAAGCCAGTTTATTCAGCCTCCTATTCACACGGCCGAGTCCTAATTGGGAGAGCATGACTGATGATACAGAGCACTGTGCCACACACATACACAGAGCGGGAAAAGTGCACAGCCAGTAAGACATGCAGAGAGTAGAGGGGTGCTGAACAAGCAAACACTGCAGGGAAGAAAGAAGGGATCATTTAGAGCTCAGATGGAGGTTGGGGACCATTAGCTTGTTAGTGGTCAGCCACTCATATCACCGGCTTAATTTTGGACCTCAGCAAAGGTGCTCCATTGAGATAAGATTTACAATGTAGCGCAGCTTTCTTGCTCCAAACACAAAGTCACTTGCAAGAACAAAACGTCAATGAAAACATTCAGGTCATAAACATGTGACTGTAACTGGTCGGGTTTTTTTGACCTACAAAATGTGGTATCATTCTGATGCTGGCACAAAGATTTTATTGTGATGCAACACATAATGGCAGGTTCTGCACAGTATAATAGAAGCAGTGTGTTTGTGGATGCCTATAGAGAAAAATTCAATGTTGTTTGGGTCCCGTGCTGATGAAAGCACAAGCACAGCAGAATGCTGACTGCTAGTTGACCTATCGTAAACCAGGGATAGGGAGGGTGTGGGTGGGGAAGGTTTACACACTGACAGTCAGTCATAGAGTCATGCAAAGAACCTTTTCCAGAAGTTTTGGGGTGCATGAGAGTTCCTATACAACTCAATGGCAGAGGGTCATGCATTATTATTCTGAGCATTAAAGGTAAGAAGGGTGTGTATGTGTGTGTTGCAAGCGTGTGCAGCTTCAACCACAGGTCCACCACGAGCGCTCTCTGTAGGGGTATTTCCTGGCTCTGCCATGCAATGAGTCACACACTAATCTGCCTGATTGCCAACCTGAAGGCTCACTGATTCATTGCAAAATTTCAAAAAAAGTCAGACATCTGTGTGAGTGTGAGTCCATGTCATTAGGCTAAATTAGCCTGATGTTGCACGATATAGTAAAAGCTCTTACCTTACTTCGCTTGCTGAAAAGCCAAAAGTTTTTGGGCTTGGGCTTCCCCAGAATGTCCATTGGGCCTTTAGGTGTACCGAGGCTACTGTCTGAAGAGGCTCGATTGATCCCCTGACTGTAGTCCTCAAACTCCAAATCTCCTGGACGCTCAAAGCCTGACTTATTATGCTCTATTACAATCATGGAGTCCTGCATTAAATGCAATTATGGATAAGAGCAATTAAGAGCTGTCGTCAAGCAGATATAAAGACTAAAACAAATTAGCTGTACAAAGCCATGCTCCACATCAATATCCATTCTTTTTTTTCCATTTTTCTTTTTTTTTTTTTAGACCTACTCACATTCTTCTCATTAACATTAGTTCCGGCTTTAGTAATGCCTTCCAGGCACTTGCCAATGATGGGCATCACATGCTTCTCTGTGTCTGAGAACAAGATGTAGCCTTGTGCCAACTTCTGTGTTCGCCTCTCATCCAAATCCTGCAATTTCTAGTAAATACAAATTAAGAGTTACTTACACACGATGCCATTATTAGAGATAAATCAAAGCACAATAGATAGCACCTAAAAATGTACATTTAAAAGAAGAAAAAAAAATCAGGTTAATTCTAAAATACTGAAATCATACACAACTTTATCTGAAACTAAATACAAAACAATAAGTAACTAAACAAGTTGTAGCGGTTTATGATTTTCAAATACCTTTAAAGCATAACTTAATATATTTATTAAAATTTCCCATTGATTCATAATAACTAATATGTGTTACCGGCTGACTTTCTGCTAAAACCTAAAATAGTGGTGGTAGGTTGTCGTTTTGCAATAGATAATTCACTTACATTGAAAATGAGAGGCATGTCACTAAAATAGAATTGGTTCTGTTCTTTGTTGTATTTCTGGAGCTGAGCAGCATAGTCGTTCTTACACTCGTCTGCTACGTGTGCTCTCATGTGAGCTTGCTGTTTGGCCTGAAATCATGCACAAATAAAAACAGGTTAACAAAGCGCATCTAGTATTACTTTGGACCATGTCAAATAGGATATGGATATTCAATATGTTTCCTGTTTACTTTTTCAACATCAGCTTTTGTGGCATTGATGTCTTGATCTGTCTTTTCTGCATACTGTGCTGCACGCTCCGCTTCTCTCCACTCTCTCTCAAAGCGCTTCTTACTCTGGTGTGGATGGAGGGAAGAAATAAAGAAAAGGAGAAACATTACCTTCAGTTTATTTAGTAAAGAGTTAACTCTTAAGAGGTTACACAACTTTACATTATATGGCAGGTTTGAAGGAAAACAGGTCAAGGTGCAAGGCGGTATTACCAAAAAATTGTATCTCTGTAATACTTAAGACTCTGGCCCTCTGACCTACTTTCAAACATTACTTCAATTTTATTATTATTATTCTATTACATAAGTGGGCCTTTATATTGGTTTACTGCTACAAGTACACACATTTAACTGTTCTTTAACACAATAATCAGTTGGTCACATGGCAGTAATTGAGTGCATTCAGGCATGTAGGCATGATTGTGATGACCTGGTGAAGGGCAAACCACAATGGGGAAGAGAGGTGATTTAAGTGACTTTGAATGTGGCGTGGTTGTCGGTGCCAAATAGACTGGTTTTAGTATTTCAGAAAATTCTGATCCACTGAGATTTTCCCCTCACACGAGCGTCTCTTGTGTTTACAAAGAAAGATCCAAAAGGAGGAGAAAAATAGCCAGTGAGCAGCAGTTCCCTGGGCCAAAATGCCTTGTTGATGCCACAGGTCAGAGAAGAATGGCCAGACAGCTTCAGGTTGATAGGCAGGCAAGTAACTGAAATGATCACCTAAGGACAGAGAAAAGCTTCCTCGAATGCACAGCACATCAAACCTTGGAGCTTATGGGCTTCAGAAATAGAAAACCAGACTAGTTATCACTCTTGTCAGCTACAAACAGGAAACTGAGAATGCTATTCAGTGCCCTTAGTACCAAGTGAGCACCATTAGCACTATGGTACTATTCACACACCACACCCTACCTGAGTATTGTAACTAACTACAGTGTGCTCATGTACCGATGGCTGCTTCCAGTAGGATGACACACTATCTCACAAAGCTCAAATGATCTCATTCACAGTCACCAAGATGTCAATCCAACAGAGCATTTTGGGATGTGGTGAAATGGGAGATTTGTATTATGATTGTGCAGCTGACAAATCAACTATGTGATGCTATCATGTCATTAAGGACCAAAATTTCTTAAGAATATTTCCAGCTCCTTGTTTAATCGATTCCCAAAAGACTTCTGAGGGGAAAATGTATCCAAACTGGAACTAGAGAAGTGGAACTAATAAAGTGGTCTGTGAGTGTATCACAAAAAAGAATTAAAACATAAAAAACAAAACAATAAATCATCTGCAATCAAGATGTGTTTGGTACAGGAAGTCCTCAACAGGCTGCTTAGTAATCTTTTACAAGACGCCACCGTTTTTATTATTTTTTTTTTTTAAATCGTTCTCAAAGTCAACAAACGCTTTATTAGGATTTAAAACTCTTATGTGTGCATACTGGAGTAAAAGGCATTTCCACCAACTGGCTGATGTCCCAACACTGGTAGTTGTAGCTACTTTGTGTGTGCTAGGCCTCGCGTCCATTAACTCAAGACACCCGACTGAACCTCGCTGCCATGTATGTGCTGCTGGTAGTTCAGTGTTGGTTTACATGGGTTCCGTCTCCATGCCAGCACAGCTTGTCCAGTGACCAGTATAATAATAGTACACAGTTACTTGAAATGCCACAGTAGCGGTTTTGACTATACACCTTTACAGTGGTACTTGAAAAATATGTTTTAATTCATGATATTAACGCTGGCATACCAGTTTGTCCGGAATGCCGCCCAGCAGTAATAATTCAAAGGGAAGTTTGCTTTCCACTCTGTTCATCTGATTTTACTATAGACAAATGTAGTCACCTGACTGAGCACACAGAACGTACAACCATTCACTTTATCTTTCATTTTGCACTCAAATCAAACATCCCAGTTTTGGTTATAGAGAAATCTTTTTATTTTTATGGTTTTTTTTGGTACTTGAAACGTTAACACGAATTGCAGAAATGACTTGTGTACTGTGTTCATCAACCTTTAAATTCTAAGAGTAGACTTACGCTGTCAAGCTGCTTGTAGGTGCTCTCCAAACTCTGCTGGGCCTTCTTGGCATCCATCAGATACTGCAGACATCCATAAAAATAGAGTGAGAGGAGGGTCAGATGACAAAAAGAGAGACAGACATGTGCAGGGGCAGACAGAATAAACAATGGCTGCCTAAAGCCACACAGCACAACAGACGAGAAAACAAATACCAGTGTGTCTGTTTGAGACATAACGTCTTCAGTAGAAGCCTGTACATGGCTGCTCTGTTCTAACAGGAAAAAGCCAAAGCATTCCTCACAAAGAAAAGGCACACCACCACTCAGACCATGCCTCCCTCAGGAGACTCTAAGTAAGGCTTCTTTCCTGCCACAGCAGTGAGATCTCGGCATCTCCACTCCTCCTTATCACTGTGTGTTGCATATTCTAAAGAAAAACCCAATTTGGCATGTTGTCAGAATGTTGTTGACTCTGGTGTAGTAGCCCCAAACACGCGTACACAGTGTAATACTGTATGCACAGTTCTAGGTGTTTTCATTTACGTCATTCACATAACGGGACTTCCAGTGTCACACGGTATGATTCAAACCAAGAAGTAAACAAAACTGTTAAGACAGCATGGAAGTGAAACAAAAGTGGCCTCGAACACCATCACAGTTAAGCATGTACAAGTACAGAGTATGAATGGGACTGTGGGAAACAAGACCGACGCACAGTGAAAACATCTCGGTTTATCTTTGCTGCCACAGATTAGAACTTTAAACACTCTAACCCTCATCCATTTCATATCGAGCTCACCGTCTTTCTTTCCTGCTTAATCTCTTGCAGGTACTTGGTGAGATCGATGCAAATATTCATCATCAAGTTCTCAGCAATTAGCTCTCTCTGCCCCGCATAATCGTTCATCTCAGTCAGGATGTCCAAAAACGCCTGGTAGCTGGACAACCTATCATTTAAAGAGGAGGAGAAAGGAAAGGGTGGAGAAAGAAGGACACTGCGATGAGGCAGCTGATAAGATGATAAACAGACAGGTTGAAAGAGAAGTTTGCAGTGGACCACGGCACGATAAGAAGTTTATGGCTTCCTTATTCCTGCTTCCTTCTAAAGACATTTAAATGGCAACGAAAACAGCAATGCACTACAGCGTGGATAACAACACTAACACTAACTGACTGCTTGGATAACAGGGGGAAATGAAGGGAAAACCTTTAGTTTCACATGGCGAATGAACTTAGGGGCTACACCAAAGTCTAGTATTAGTTAAATAAGGATATTTTTTAAACTATAGGTAATGCAAATGCATCCTAGTAGAAATATCCAAAAATAAAAATATAAATATAGAGATTTTATATAAATCTAAAAAATGGGAGCTCTTCTATACAAAAAGCCTGCAACATAAGCAACAACAACAACTCACCTGCATTCGGGTTCATCTTTGCTGCTTCGTTTTTGGCTATACTTCTTTGAAAGGTTCCTGTAAACAGTGACAGATCATCGAGCAACTGGCAGTCAGGTTATTTAATACAAGCTGAAATGGGAAAAGGGCTGAAACGGCAGATGGCAATAGAAGACAACTCGCTGACTTAAAATGTTCTTATGTAACCATTTGATTTGTTTCCACACCATAGGATCAAAAACAGCAGTCCACTATGAACATATTTAAATAGCTGTTCTTCCTCCTTTCACTCTCCTTCTGACCACTTCCTGTCTATCATGCGCCAGTCTGCTCCCACTTCCTCTCCTCTCCAGCAAAGCTCAGCACTACAACAGATGGGGGGGCCTGCAAAGTGGGAAACAACTGGGAGAGGAAGGACTATGTAAGCAAGGCCAGAAGAGAGATAGAGAGGCCAGGAGAGAGAGAGAGAGAGAGAGAGAGAGCGAGAGAAAGAGAGAGAGAGGGGAAAGATACAGGGACAACAAGCTACAGCTGGAGAATCGAGCTAGTGTTTCACAGACAAGTTAGATTCTGTCCACAGTGGTCATAAGACCAACAAGCATTTCATAAACAGCCTTTTAACAGGCACCCATGCAAACAAAAAAACACACAAATGCTGCAAGCTGCTTTGAGTCTTTGTGACAGTTGGGTAACAACAACACGAAAAACACAGAGGAGAGAAGAAAAAAACAAAAAAAAACAGACCTACCTCAGTTGTTTGGCATAGTTTTGCTCAATCTCTGTCCTCTCCTTCACAAACTTCACATACTTCTCCACCAGGTCCAGGCCAGACAGTGTGTGCTTCTCGATGATGTCATATTGGTCCTGGTGGAAGGAGCACGACACAAATAAGGAAAAGAAAAGACAAAACACGTCGAACATGTGTTAACTTCTAGGTAATGACTGGGATGTTGCACTGGCCGACTTTGAGGTCACCAAATTGCATCTTAAAGGGGGGGGGGAATAAAACAAAAACACATCAAGCTTTGTTCTTGCATGCTAGGTCCCAAGAATGCTTGCCACATGTGCACAAGATATTGGCGACCGTTTCTGAACTTCCTCTAAGCTTTAAATCATGGGGGACCCCTGAGTTTTTCTTACGAGGGGGAGAGAACTGACAGAAAGACGCAGGGGTCACGCTTCTCCGGCATTAAAGAAGGAGGTGCTTTTCTCTTCCTTACGTGGTCAGACTGTGTGGAGTGACTAGCAACGTGACGCCTGATTCCCTAGAAAAAAAACGTTTTCACGCCAGTTCCATTTAAAGCCGAATTTGCTGACTTCTCCTCATCATTATGCAGTATGACTGAGGCATATGTGGTTTCTATTCCTCTTCCATTGCTCTCTTTATGACACCTTCAAGCTCTGACAAGCCTACTAAGAGTGAGAAACAATGCTAAAGTCTTGAGGCGGGGGCATGTTGAAAGGGGATTCCTGACATGTCGAGCCACGTTATTTTACAACCTTCCTGCTCTTCAGGTAAAACAAAAGAGTCAAAGCCTTAATAAATGAGACGACATTAAATCTAACTAAAGTACACAGTTCAAAGTTAAGAGAAAGGCCCGCGCTCCAGTGCTACAATAATTTCTAGCCAGGAGGCACTCTTGCGGTTTTAATTAAGGGTCAATAATTGTGTAACTATGGTAGAGAAAAGGAGTGAAGTAAGCACGATTAGTGTATTACTGGAAATGTTTCCCACTTAAAGGTTAAATTAAACATTACTGATGTGGAGTAGTGAGCAGTAATAGTAATAATAATTCTTTAATTCTAACCGCACATGACATGGAACACAAACTTAGGAGAAATTGTCACATGCACTAACATACTCGTACAAGCCACTTAAAACAAATTCCCCTAAATAAGTGATTCCTCCATCAGGCTCTGGAAATTTAAGCATAGATTCATAACTGAAGAGGCATCAAAGTGCAAACCAAATACCAGGAATACACCAATTACAAAATTCAACTCATGTTTAAAATAGCCTTTTTTTTTTGTTTTTGCTGAAATTTCTTCCCCATTTTGGGAACCAAAGAAAAATAAACCTCATTACACCATCTCTGAACATTTACCTAGCAACAACTCTTTATGACACAAGAGATAAAAGTCAGCCACTGCCACTGATAAATGTCATGATCAAGACCCTTATTTGGTCAACATATATATAAAAAAATCTATTTACACATAAAGTAACCAAGAAGATGGAGAGAACAGGAGTAATAATACAACTGAAAACCAGTTGTAGGAATATTTTAGGAATAACTACATGTGTAAGAACTAAAAGAGCAATAAGTTATGAGCTTACACTACCTGTTAGCACCCATTCAACTTAGGCCTGAGGCCTGACCTAATGCCGCTTTCAAACGCTTAAGCTCGATTTAGTCTTCTGCAGGAAGCATCCTAACCTACGATGTAACCGGAAACCCCTCTTAACCACAACATTCCACGCCAGTCAAGTCACCGCAGGCTGCGTCAACCCGACGTGTAATTACATTTTTCAAGAGGTGCAAATCAGGTTACGCGGAAGGTTACGGGATAGGGTTAAAAGGGGTTTCCAGTTACCATGTAGGATTCCCACTGAAGCATAAATCAGGCATTAGTAGCACCCAAGACAGATTATTAGAGGCTTTAAAATAGTGTCCAAGACTAGACAACAGCTGGTTGGTCAAAATGCATTATAATGCAGTGCCTTCAACTTGTAGATTGTAGATTACCTCTGATAAATTACAATTACAAATTGATCACCGATTGTTTGTTTTTTTTAGATGCTTAGTTGCACCACTAAGACAGATGTACTCAACAAATATGAAGACTTGGAAAGTGGTAGTCTGTCTCTGTAGTCTGGAACAGGTCATTTGAATAGATAAACCCTTTATTTGCATATTCAGTTTGTGGACTGCTGATCCGCCTGTGGCACAGTGTGCAAAAAGCTTACTGTGGAGATTTAAAGGGAGGTTAGAAACTACAACCTGTGCTAGGTGTAACCTCTTTGTGTGGGTTTGTCCTTAGTCCAGTTTTTAGGCTCCAATTTCCAAATACTATAGTTGAAGTACTACTGCTAATACCGAGTACCATTCCAACATGCAGACACTTCCATTGACAATACAACTGCAGATACTTATCAATGTTGGAAAACATTATTGATCTAGTAAATGTCACCATTTCTACATCAAGATAAAGCAATGCAGAGTTAAAGGTTTAAAGGTTTGACAATGCTTTAATGGTTACTTAGTAAAGTAAAGGTAAAGCTTTATGCTCTCAGTTATATTGTCTGGATGCTGCATGTCCAAGTGTGGGGCTAAAAATGATTGTGATTAAGCCCTGTTTTAGGTCAACATTTTTCACATTAATGAAGAAAGCACTTTTAGTGAACAGCCTGTTTCATAGACCGAACGGGAAAATGGCACTTTTAAACTTTTCATTAGATTAATGCTCATATCAGAAGCTTGTTTCAATAAAAAAAAATATGCTTGGCAAGAAACAAGAAAGTCATCATATACACACTAGCCCATCTTTCCCAGAATATCATGTAATATCAATGTTAAGCAATTATGAATAAATGACATAATTGAAGAAGACGATGTGAAAAACCATGTGACAAATCTTAGCGTAAAGCCCATCAGACACACTCTAGTATATCAAATATAGGCAAATATTCAGTTTCTATAATTTACCAAAAAAACTACAGTCTGCTTTTTTCTTGAATATTTTACATTTTATTTTTTCTGGAAATGAGGCTGGATAAAAGAGCTTATCTAAAGACGGTGTTCTTCAAACTTTCCCCCTAAGGAAAGTGAATTAGAAAACATTTCAAAACTTTTTAAATGGGTGTTGCTACCACAAAATTCAAAAGTTAATTGTTGGGGAAAAAAAAGTCAACCTTTGTTTTGTGGTCTGTTAACAAAAAAAAAAAAATCATATTTAAAAGTTTTCCTTCTTTTATTCAACATTCTATACAACAACCCATCTCCCCTGTGATGGACTGGTAACCTATCCAGTGTATTTACCCTCTACCGCCTTGGGCTCATAGGATCCAGCACCCCCTGTAACCTTGAACTGGCAAGTGGCTAAGGAGGTATATAGACACAGAGTATGCCAGATTCCTTCCGTAAAACGCTGAAAAAGTCGCATTTGGTTATCTATAAACTCACGATAACAACTTTAATCTGAACAAGAACGCCTCGCTTAAAACGCAAAATCATTAAAACTATCTTAAAATAAATCAAAACAACTTGAAAAGATATAATCAGTGTTTTTCTCAAACACCATTCAAAGCCACAGTCAAAGTTATGTATATAAGGCCCCACAGAGTTTGTACTGAACTGATTTTCATAAGACCCAAACAACTTTAAAATTAGCATGTTTTTGTTTTAAAAGCAAATGTTAAGTTAGTGGCTTGCACGACTGCTTTATATTTATTGTTTTAACTTGCCTTTACCTATAGTAAATCATTTGTTTTCCATGGAGCAATCCCTCCTTTCCTCATGAAGACTTTGAGTCATGACTAGCATCTCTATCCTCCTCTTATTTCATCATTTTGAAGGATAGTCTAAATATTCTAGTTCTGCCCTGGTAATTATACAACTTCCAAATATAGAGAGCCATAACCTATTTTGTACTGCACAGATTTATGCATGTGGGGTGCGTTAAAAGTATGACAGTTTACTTTGAGCTTCAAATCTCAGGTCTCATCTAAACCAAGAAGAAATCCAAAATGTATTGTCTTCAAGATAATGCCAGAAGAGACCTGGCATCAAGTGAAAGCCACACTATTTCTAAAGGAGGCACCCTGAAAGTCACCAACCTACAATGCTTGGATGGATATTTCAGCCTTGAGTCACCCTGTCATCTTCAAAATGAGGGGCCAGGCCTGGCCAGACCAGCCTTTCTGCAGTTCTGAGGAGTGCCCTGGTAACGCTCACTATCACAGTTAATGCCTAGACAATGATCTTGCACTCTGTAAACTAGTGCTTAAAATAGCCACTGGATTAACGACAATCAGGGGACAGATGTCATAGAGCTGATTTGGCCTAAGGGAAAGCCCTCCAGCCAAACATTAAAAGAGCCAATTATGCCTGCAGGGCTTTGTCTAACCAGGCAGGTGAGGACATAACCAAAGTGCCTACAATGAGAATGAAATCTGTAATGACTCAAAGCAGAACAGTTCGCTGCCCTGTGATGGATTTCCTCTAAAACTAGTGAAACAACTACATGTTGTAAAACAGGAAGGCCTTACAAAGAGACAAAGCCTCTGATTAATCCTGGGGTACCACATTTCTCTGAGTCAATCAAAGTAGGGCAAAACTAATTAGACTGTGTTGCACCAGCACATAGGATGGAAAAGGGACAGGGGAAGAGGCCTAGGGGGAGACTGTAATGAGGTCACAACCTCGCTATCCTCATCTTTGCAGTGCTCCATTTTACATATTCAGGTTTATTAAAAATGTACATAAGCAACAACAGGCTTTGTTTGGATTCTGGATTATGTCTTTGCCTTTACAGCAGCATCCAGGAAGTGGCTTACAGCTGGCTACCTAGCAGTCTGTAAAACATAATTCACACAAATCCAGTATTTGACCAAGTCATCGCAGCACATGGGAATAAAAATCTCTCTCAATCTGGACTCAGTCTTGAATAAAAACTCTAGGGTGGACACATTAAGGCACTTACTCGTGAAACTTGTTCACAAGGCAAATCTCAGCATCTGATTTCATCTCTATGGAAGCAAGGTGTGCCAGACTGTACACAATGAACCATCCCACAGGGCACAACCCACCTCTGAACTGTTTAAAAGGCCTTTCTAGACGTGAAATAGTGTTTTTAGGCTGACATCAGCTCTCAGACACAACTGTTAAGAGTCATCTGGGTCACAAAGAGTCACTTGATCTAATTAATTAATTGGATTTGGAATTTGAATTATTAGAATTAACAATTAGATTTGGACTTAAGGTAAAAGAGGGACAAAATGATAAAACAAAAGGTCTTAAAAAATATAATATGCAAAACGTGGATCCTTCGTTTTCCAAAAGTGCTTGTATGATTTTGTATGTAAAGGCAATCCTCGTTTTAAGTACTAAAAGTACGTAAACAATGGAAAAGTGGAAACATGTTAGTGTAATCATGAATGCACAGCCGTGCGCACAGGCGGGTTACACCGCTTCTGGATACGTTTATGCTTTCTCGTACTTTCTCATCCCGCACTTCTTAAAAACAAAACTGCACTGCACCCCTGACACCCAGACAGCCTATTAAAATATCAAAGCAGAAGTGAGACAAATGATAGACTCACCCAAAGCTCTGTGCCCCAATCCATGTTCAGCTTGTTGGCCAAGCTGTCTGACTGCCCCGAATACAAAGAACTTCTCCAAAGTTATCCCAACAGCTCGGAGGACGGCCCTGGCAAGTATAATCCCAACGTGATAGATCGGTCGTAAACACTGCCTTCTCCGGCTTTTTCTCTCTTCAGCACACACAATACATCAACATCATGATCCAACAATTAATTAGGGGTGCCAGTCGTTAGTCTGATTCTTCTAAATATTTTACATAGCGAGGGAAACAGGGACAAACTAGCCTTCGTATCCGCGTCACTCCCAAATCCTAAGCCTTAAAGGCACAGTACCCTGAATCACACACGGTACCAGTCAGGAGACTGTGCTGCATCCTGGCAGCCTACACTGGTTAAAGTAAGACTTCTACTCAAGACTGTTCTTGTCTAAGCTGGTTATTTAAAAAAAAGTCCTCTGTAGGCTATAAGCTCCGGGAATTCTGTGCTTCCCTGACAGAGAGAGTCCCCCGGACTTTCCCACATGAATCATATCATCATGTTCATCATCGATCAACACGTAAGAAGCTGACTGATTCTGGCACTGCCTCGCCGTCTGATTAAAATCGTTAATGACTCACAATTAACTTCTCATGCATAAAAATAGGCTACTCTGTTTGATTTGCTTAGACGCAGTAACGCTGAAAAAGGTACACCTACAATACTGCCGGAGTAAAAAAAACAGCCAGCCTGTGATGGGGGGATATAAGACGGACACTATACATTTGAGACGTTTTCAATTCAAACACAACAGAAAATATATATATTTCTTAATGTTAACTGTTTTTAACCCCGGTTTATAGCACTGCTCAGCAATGTATTCTTAGCATTATTATCTCTAAAACATGATCGTTTTATTATTTTTAGATATTACTGCAATTTGTTTTGAGAGATATGAAGCTACGAATACTTCATACAAAGGAAAAATGAAAATATAGATTTTTTTTTCCCATAGGAAGGAACAAATAATCCGGTTACCCGTGGTTAAGTTTTCACTTCAGTTTTCAGACTCCTGTAAATACCCTTAGCCTTACCACCGGTTGATGACAAAAGAACACTTATGTCATTTGATATTTTGTCTCTTTTTATATATATATATATATATATATATTTATTTATTTATTTATTTTTTTCTTCCTCCAGTTGTGAAAAAGAAGCAGGAGGATGATAAGGATGATAGTCAATACAACAAGCTAAACCCAACAGGCTGGATGGAAGGTGGTGGTGGTGGGGTGGGGGGCAATGGTTTTACCTGTGAGATAAGCAAAAAAAAAACATAATATTTCTTCTCACCTCCTGACATTGTTTAATTACCCTTTCTCTTTTTATTATTTCTCATATCTTTTCTGCACAGTCAGCAATCATACCTTCTATCGCCAGTGTGACAAATCTTGTCTTTCTTCCAACTTTATTCTCTCCGCCACAAATGTAAACACCAGCATTGGTAGACGTGGCTCTGGTGATAGTGATGGACTTCTGGCGCCACTTAGTGGTCTCATTTCACAGCAGCTGTGTAGATCCAGCGGATGTTTGACGAACGGAGGGTTACTAGAGCTTCACATAAAATCACAGTGACTGACACTGGATCTTCAGATCTCACTACAATTTCAGAAGGTGACAGTGATACACGGCGGCCTTCTATTCACAAGTAAATTTATTCAGTTTAAGCTTTTCTTTTCTTTTTTAAATTATGAAATAAGTCAACACTATGCACTAAAGGATGCATTAGCAAATTAACTGTAGGATAAACAGTGATTTATATGACAAGGTGCAGGTTGTGTTGCTGCAATGCAATGATCCTAAGACTGTTGCATCGCATGTCCAGTTATAGACAAGAGGAGGGTTTTCCTCAGTTCACAGCTCAGGGTAATATCAGTGCCCTTAGGTTGATAGAAGTCACTGTGTTGAGTTTAGCTCAGGAGCATCAAGTGACACAAGCATAGTTTTTCACATTTAAACATTGACAGCTAAACTGAGTTTAATGTTTTTTTTTTTTTAATCAAAGCTAAAAATAAAAATAATGCTTTGTTTGCCTGGACACAGGAGGATGTTTGCTCACAGTGTTCAGAAACACTGTGTGATTGAGAAAAAAACAGGAAGTTGTGGTCTCTCCCTTAGTTCTGCTGTAATGGACATAGGCTGCTGGGGGGATTTTTGTGATACGCTGATCATTTATTCATTTCTTTATCTCTTTAAACATCTCTGTGTTTATTTAGCCACTCTGTATTTAATCATTCTTTGTTCTAACTCCAACCAGTCACAGCAGATGACTGTCCCTCCCTGAGCCTGCTTCTGTTGTAAGTGTCTTCCTGTTAAAAGGAAGTTATTGTTTTTTTTCCTTCCCATTGTATACTCGTGCATGCTCATAGAGGGTTGTGAGATTGTTGGGGTTTCTCTTTGATATTGCATAGTCTTGACTTTACAATATGATTGGCGTCATTGTTTGTATACTTCGGTGAAGTACTGAACAGGAACAAAACTGATGACATCACATTACAGCCAGTTCTGTTTTTTTCTTCCATTGAACAACTTTTGGATTCTCTGGCAAACAACATTAGATAAAAGTTAGTTACGTATACATCACCATTTTTAATGGTGATGTATATGTGATGTACATTTTTTTGTATACTATAGGTCTTAACTGCAATTAATGAGAATCATCTAGCTTTATTTTGCACTGAACTTCACATTTCAGTCTAACTGCAGCAGTAGAGATAAAAATGTCTTTTTTTTTTTCTAAGCTGAAGCGTTTATTTCTCATTTCTCATCCAGTGTGCTGGTACACTTTACAGATAAATGATTTCCCCCATAGTCTTCTACAATCTCAAGTGGATCTAGAGTTGACTGTCCTCTCTCTCTGCACCACCACAGGTGTGTCATCTTGACCAACCACCTTTCCACACATCATGCTCTTCATAGCTGCCCTCACTTCCCTCACTTCCTCCTTACTAATCAGCTGCACTTCCTGATTCTAGACCTGCATCTGCCCTTGTCTCTCTCTTTTTTCTACATTCAACAGCTTTTCAAGTACTTCTTTGAATATTGTAACCAAGCACAGAACCACAGTGATCACAGATACAACAGCAGAAATGACCTTCCTCCCTTGGAGATATCTGGTGCTTCTCCAGAGTGAAAAAAACCAGTTGAAGTTTTTTAGGCAGGAAGTGTCATAGACAGTTCCAGGCCTGTCCTACCTGGAGAAAGCTCAGTGGCACATGAGGCAGTGATGATTAAGTACTTAAAACAATACTTTGAATTCCATATGCAATAGTATCTCATATTATATGATACATTCACAAAAATGGTGGTTTGAAATTTCTGTTGGCATTATTGGCTTTTTTTTCCCTTCAGTTGCCTATAGTAAATCAGTATCATGATTAAACAATTAATTGAGGATGCCAGTCATTAGTGTAGTTCTTCCAAATATTTTACACAGCAAAAGAAAAAGGGGCACACAAGCTTTCATATCCTATAGCTCCCAAATCCTCAGTCTTAAAGAGACAGGGCCCTGAATCCCACACACTACTAGACAGAAGACTTCTCGCAACTTTAATCTCTGCAACACACATGTAAACGCCAGCATTGGTAGACGTGGCTCTTGTGACAGTGATAGTCTTCTGGCGCCCCTCAGTGGTGTCTTTTGCATTCACAGCATCTATGCAGCTGATGTTAGAGGGAGGGTTGCCATGGGCGCTGCAGCTTAGTGTAACATTCTCACACATTCTCAGGGTGTAGATAAACCCACTGGTTAACATTTAGTCGCTTAGATGTCATAGGCTGACAGTTAAAAATAAAAGGACTGTCTGTGCAAGCAGAGTTGATTGAGCTCACAACACTTTAAGAAGACATTAGTATTGGGTGGCAAGCTGATATTCAGAGTTCGCTTAGTGGAAAATAAGGAAGAAATCTTAAAAAGAACAAAAGCAGTGTAAGGTTCCTTAGGGTGCAGAGGGATGGACTGATAAGATCTGAAGCGGGTGCAGGAGGGATCTCTGGTCCTTTGGGTCCTAAGTGCAGCACAACCTCACATCTGAAAACTAATCCATTGTAATTTCTCTTGAGAATGAATCTTTAAAAAGAAGACACATTGACTGGAATTGCATCTTTAAAACTTTGTGTGTGCACAGTTTCTTTGCCATTTTGAATTCCTGCACAGGAGCAACATTGATGACATTGCATTTCAAATCAAACCTGTGTTCTCCATCATTAGACTATGATCCATTGCAGAAACACATGCAAAGTCTGGAGTTTCTTTAAATAAATTAAAGTAAAAATAAATTACATCAATAAAGACACATTTTTTTTGTTAATTTTATATCTTTCCTTCACTAACCTAGCTTGTCTGGCTCATCTGACTTCAGCCCAGTGTGGTTTTTTTTTTAGGCGTGTGTTTGTGTGTCTGAGCATGAGTGTTGCAAAGAGGTTTATTTCTGGGGATGGGAGGGAATGTGGGTATGTGGGGCTTTTTAATCTGTAAAGCACTTTGAGTTGCATTTCATGTATGATTAAGTGCTATATAAATAAAGTTTGATTGATTGATTGATTGATTGATTGACTATAGATGATTATAAATTCAACAATATTCTCTGCCAGGATTTTGAATAAGCCTTCTTGAGTTGCTGCTTGTTTGTGATTCTGTGTGCCTTCAGTTTTGTCTTCAGTAAATGGAAGGATGCTCTGTTGGATTGTGCTAAAGTAACTGCCTTCACCAATGAAGAATAACCAACTTCTTTAGCTTGAGAGACTTCTGAGTTGCTTTTGAAGTCCACTTTGGTTAATGATCCATTTGCATTGTAAAATGGTGATGGATCAGGTTTGCATTTAGCATTTTGCCTGAATCTGAGCAGAGAGTCCCTGTACACTTCAAAATACATACTGCTACTTCTGTCAGCAGTCACATCATCAATAAATACAAGTGGTCTGATTCCACTGGCAACCATACATGCCTCCACCATGTTACCCTGTGTCCCTCTCTACAGATTTATCTTTGTCCGTGTCAGAAGTTCACCTTGTTTATATCTGTCCAAGCTCTTTTAGATGCTTTCTGCTAAATCTAATATTGCTTTCCTGTTCTTAAGTGTGGACCTCTAATATAAGCTCCTTTGAAAAGTTACCAAATGTAAGTTGAACTCTTGATAATATCGTTATCCCAGCAATTTGAAGGATGGTCCTGTTGAACAGGATTCCAGCACAATATAAACACTGACTGCTTCAGCTTTTTCTTTTTTTCAGCACATATAGCTGATTAATTGTTTAATAAGCCCCACACTTAAACAATTAATTCGGCTTGATAGCCTTTAGCCTGGTTCTTCCAAATGTTTAACATGATGAAGGAAACAAAGGCAACATAGCTTTCCTGTCTGCCTCACTCCCAAAACATAATAAGCCTTAAAGGGGAAGCAATCTGAACATCAACCCAACAATACAGGACACCAGCCAGAAGACTGTGCTGTATCCTGAGATCCTCTACTGGTTCAAATCATCCTGTGGTTTAATCCGTGTTCTTCTATGAATTATGTTATAAAATGTATTGTGTGGACTGTGGATTTCAGAGAGTCGTGGACTAGCAGAAGATCACCCTCTTATACACATCAACTCACCCTTACGTTCTGACACATGGAAATAGGGTACTTTGTTTAAGTGCTATAATACCTATTAGGGCTACACTTTGTGCTTTCAAAATTTCAAAAACTGTGAGTAAAAAAAACATTTAAAAAAAACATATTTAATTCAAACATAAGACATAACATTGCTTAATGTTAATTGTTTTTACACCAGTTTTGTGTACTGTTTAGCAGAGATGTACATAGCATTATTATCTCTGAAGAATTACCTGCTTATTATTTTAAATATTTCTGCTATTTGTGTTTAATTCAAAGGAAAAATGAAATTTACAATAATATCAACTAACTACTAACAACTAACAACTTTGTAGGACAATTGATAAATTACACGTGCAATAAAATCAAATTTACTTTATTTTTCTAAATGCAGGAAATATCCTAAGCATTACTACTGGCTGGTATCATTTGATATTGTGTCAAGAGAAAAAAGTCCAAGTTTTCTCTATTTATAGTATATAGTATTTATATACTAGTATTTATAGTATAAGACCAGGAGGACAATGAGGACAATGGCAAATCCAGTGAATAACACTCCAACGACTACCAAAGGGATTTTATCTGAAAGAAGAAAAATACAACATAAAAATAACATCCGTTCTTTATGTCATGCAGTGTTAATTTTAAACATCAGTTATCACCTTTTTTTTTATATACATTTCCATAGTTGTTCTACACAAAGTAATCATACCTTTTATCACCAGTGAGATCAATCTTGTCTTTCTCCCAACTTCATTCTCTGCAACACAAATGTAAAGGCCAGCATTGGAAGCAGTCACTCTAGTGATGGTGATAGTCTT
The DNA here is from genome assembly GCA_015108515.1 of Hemichromis elongatus. Taxonomy (NCBI): domain Eukaryota; kingdom Metazoa; phylum Chordata; class Actinopteri; order Cichliformes; family Cichlidae; genus Hemichromis; species Hemichromis elongatus. The sequence goes on along the minus strand of VUQR01035286.1, from coordinate 16,160 downwards.
CTTGCGCCCCTCAGTGGTCACGTTTGAATTCACAGCAGCTGTGTAGATCCAGCTGATGTTTGAGGGTGGGTTACTGTCAGCGCTACAGCTTAAAGTAACATCCTCACCCAGAAGCGCCTGCTTGCATTCATTTCCTTCCTTGAACTCGGGGGCATCTGTGGAAAAAATAAAAAATTTGAGAAAGTTAAATAGAAAGAATACTGTTTAAAATGTACCTTCATTTCCCATTACTTATTTTCAGTCTTGAGAAATAATTATCAAAAGATTATATCATTATAAAAACTTGTCAAGATACATTGTGTGTTCAGCTTTTCCATGTTACAAACATGGGAAATATAGCAAGATAAAAAATAGTATGCTTCAAACTTTACTTTCATCTAAAATGATTTGTATTCAGTATTGATAAATCATTTAAGATAGAACATGTATTTCTGGAAAGCAGTTGCAGGGCTCTGATGTAGAAAAAACATGAAGGAAGTGAGTCGAAGTCTTACAATGAACAACAGCAGTGTAAGGTCGTGAGGCTACATTAGGGGAGACCTTTGGTCCTTTGGGTCCTAGATGCAGCTCAGCCTCACATCTAAAAGTTAATCCATTATAATTTCTCCGAGTGCAGATTTTAAGGGTAGAAGATGCGTTTACTGGAGTCAAAGTGGAGTCATTAAACGTCTTTGTTAGCACAGTTTCATTGCCTCTGTACCACTTCACTGTGAGATTCTGCACAGGAGCCACATTGATGACGTCACATGTCAGATTGTGCTCTCTGCCCTCCACCATTGGACCGTGACCCACATCAGACACTGACACAACATCTGGAGTTTCTGTAAATAAAACAAATTATTGTATTGTTGATTTTCAATGGAAAATCCTAATTTAATCTCTAACGTTATTACATCAGTACAGGATAAATGCATTTCTAAATGTATTAGTACTTTTGTTTGAATGTGCCAGAGTCACATTTTGATTTTCACATAAAGAAACCTTTGAATTGGATCAATTACAGCCTGCTCAACATTATCATGTCTAAGAATTTAGAGCAGAAATTTCAGAAAGTTCAATCATTGCTTTATTACACATACATTTTCCGGTTCATGCAGATCATAATACAGTAACACGGTCTGTGCACATGTACTTACTGTAAACAGTGATGACTGGACTCACAGTACACTGGAATCCATCATCCAAAGTAGCATAGCAAAAAAGACTTGGAGTCCACTCTTCTAGTTTTTCAACCCTCCAAGTGACAACAGGTGGAGGTTCAAATCCTGTACCTCCATATGGAGCCTCCCAGCCCATTCCTTCAACATCTGTGGATGATGTGCTGCAGGTAATTGAAACTGGATCTCCAAATCTCACAACAGTTTCAGACGGCGTCAGTGTTAGTGGGCAAACTGCCATTCACAAGCAAATATATTTAGAATTAGAATTAATTTGGTGTAAAATGAAAAAGACGCCATCACTATCGTCTAAGTGATCTGCAAAAATATTAGATGTATAGTAAACAAAGATGAACAC
>VUQR01035286.1:0-14625 GCA_015108515.1 Hemichromis elongatus | reverse complement strand
AATCCTGTACCTCCATATGGAGCCTCCCAGCCCATTCCTTCAACATCTGTGGATGATGTGCTGCAGGTAATTGAAACTGGATCTCCAAATCTCACAACAATTTCAGACGGCGTCAGTGTTAGAGAGCAACCTGCCATTCACAAGCAAATATATTACTATTTAAAACGGATTTTGGATATAAAAACAAATCAGTCCCTAAAACAAGGACAGTAGTTGTAAGGTAAACAATGATGTGTACCTCTTGGTTCAACACGAACATGGAATGTCTTAGTTATGTTTCCCAGATAACTGGTAGCTGTGCAGATGCAGGTTGTGTTGTGTTTTACTGGGGTGATATTGAGACTGTTTGTGTTCTCCAACATGTTTTCCCCATCACAAGTCCAGTGATACACAGGAGGAGGGTTTCCCTCAGCTTCACAGCTCAATGTGAGATTATTGCCCTCACTTAAAGAAATAACATGAGTACTGTTTTTTGTATTCAGTTCAAGAGCATCTGGAAAAAGAAGAAAACAGGCAATTTTTATTGACACAATTATACAGATATGACATCTATCTACACTGGGTTTGACATTTTTTAACTAACTAAAAACTAGAAAATTAAATGAATCTTGTGTTTTCCTAGAAATGGCAGGATAATTACTTACAGTGGGCTGAAACACTGTGTGTTTGAGAAATTGAATCTGTTTGTCCTTTGTTCAACTGGCAGTATTTACAACACATTATTTTGATTTTTGAGTTATTATTTTGAATTACTTTTACTAGTAACTCGTGGAGGCCATTAAAATTAAACTTCCAACAATAAACTAAAAGTAAAGTTAAAAGGGAAAGTCAAAAGCTTTGTCTCTAACCACTAAATGAATTAATACACCGTATATCAGATCTACACAGAGGTGTTCAGCACTCACCACACAGTGAAAAGATGAGCACGAGGAAGCCCAGCATCATGACAGACAGAATGCAGGATGAAGGAGGAGGATGGAGGAGATAAGGTGTCATTCAGGAACGTCCAGAGAAAGTTCAGGTTCAGGATTTGCATTAGATGTTGTGAGGCACAGCTGATAATCATTAAAATGGCAGTTACTTAAAAACAATAAATCTTATGCTAAATAATAAATAAATAATTCTCACAAAATTAAATTAATCTCATTGTCAAAATTATAAACATCTGACTCAGTTTCCAGTTAGAACTGTAACAAGTATGCTGTGAGTGAACTCTTTCATCAGCGCCAGGTTAATTGTCTTTTTTTAATAAGTGCAGATATTAATGGTTTATGGTGGTTTGTGGACTTGATTGACAAAGAGGAGAAAACAGAGTAAAGCCAAGATCCTGATAAAAACTAACTATTGAAACATGCAAATTTAAAGAGATTCAGTTTCAACAAAATCTGCACGTCAGTAATGTAAAACCTGCTCTTCAACTACTAAATGCTAAAGAAAAGACTGGGAAAACAGAATGAACAGTTTTGTAAACAAAAGACAGTTTCCACAAATTTATTTCTTACCAGAGGACCTTTGGTGTTACTACAGACTGTATAAAAGATGGATGAAGCCACCATAATACTAACAAGCCAAGCAGCTTACAAACTCACCCAGTGATCTCTGCCCAAATCAGATATTCAGCTTGTTGGTTAAACTGTTAGATTATTCTGAATACTTTTCCAAAGTTCTCCCAATAGCTTGCAATATAGCTCTGGCGATTATTATCCAAGAACAAATGTAAATACTTCTTCTTTCTTTTTGTTTTTCAACATATATACGAATCAGAATACTCAAACAGTTCATTTGGACTGTAATTCGTTAGTCTGGTTCTGGTTAACAAAAGGGAGGAAGTGGGGAAAAAACAGGTTTCCTTTCTGCACCACTCCCAGATCCTTATAAATCTTAAAGGGGCATCACCCTAAACCACAGGGAGACTAGCCAGCAGGCTGCTTCATCCTGAATCCCTTAACTGGTTAAAGAGAAGACGTGCGTTTTCCACAGTCTACACACTCTGGAAATTATGTGCTTACAGCATCCCAGACTTCCCTACATGAATCCTGACCTCAAGGAAGATAAGCCAACAGTGAACAGAGCAAGCAAAGCCTGAATGACTGGAAAAATACTAGAAGGAGTCTTTAAAAAATGAAAAAACAAAACAAACAAAAAAACATAGGTAAATAAATAAATTAGGTAAATAAAGAAATAAATAAAGAAATATATGCATTTATACATTTTTACCTCTGACAAATTAACACAAAATATATCAAACATGCATTCATTTACAAATTTGTTAGTATTTTAAAATAGGAATAGCTGATATGCTGCAGCTGATTGCAGCACATCAGCTATTCTCCAAATCTCACGATTTCAGAAAGTTATGGAGGAATGGAGTTGCACTGAATATCTTTAAAATTAAACTTACTGATACAATAACTTGAAAGTCCTTGTTGACTTCATGAAACTCATTTAACTTTATTTTGCACTTGGCCCTAAACATTCCTTCATCTTCGATCTGAAAGATTTCATTTCCAACTGTCCAGTACATCCGCTCATGTTCATCCAACGTGATGGTGCAATTTACGATGGGAGGTTTTTCTCCATATTCTTCTAAAATCTAATGTGGATCCAGAATAACAAGGTTGTCCTTTGTTGTGCATGTGCTATTGTCATACAGTGGTATAGTTAGGTATTAGTTTTATTCTGATTTTCAGTGTTTTTTTTTATGAGTGTAGTTTTTATTTGCATGATTTTATTCCGTTTGTATTGCATCTTTTTAGTGTTATTTCACATTGTTTTAATCCACTGTGGACTGGCTGCGTATGGGACAAATTGCATTACACTGTCAGCAATTGTAAACCGCCAAGACTGATATTTTTTATGTCGATGCAAAATGTATGCTTTGCTCCCCTCTTGTGGTTCACACCAGTAATGCATGTTTTTGATGTTTGAATTGTAGCCTTTGTACTTTGGTCATTAGGTTAAGGGACGTATCTGTGATTTGACACTCAATTGTTTCCACTGTAAAAAGATTAAAGAAATAACATCAATTAAAGAAATACACCATTGAAGTTAGAGATTCAATTCTATTTTATTTATACAGCGCCAAATAACAACAACAGTCACCTCAAGACACTTTATATTGTAAGGTAGAGACTTCAATAATAAAGACAAACAAACAAAAACATCTATCATATGACCTCCTATGAGCAAGCACTTTGGCAACAGTGTGAAGGAAAAACAGAACAAAAGACATGCTGTGAAAGAGAGCCAGAGATTAATCATAAGGACTGAATCAATGCAGAGAGGTCTATTAACACATAGTTAGTGAGAAAAAGGAACTAAAGAAGAAATACTCAATGCATCATGGGAATCCCCCCTATGTGAGTGTAACTAAGGGAGGATTCAGGGTCAGCCAATCCAGTCCTTTCCTTGGGGATTCAGTGGATCCATGCTTTAGCAAAAAGGAAAGTTTTAAGCTTAATCTTAAAAGTAGAGATAGTGTCTGTCTCCCGAATCCAAACTGGAAGCTGGTTCCATAAAAGAAGGGCCTGAAAACTGAAGGCTCTGCCTCCCTTTTTACTTTTAACCACAAGTACCCACAAGTACGCCCACAGCCCAAGTGCTCTAATGGGGTGATATGGTACTATAAGGTTGTTAAGATAAGATGGGGCCTAATTAATCAAGACCTTTTATGTGAGGAGCAGGATTTTGAATTTAATTCTGGATTTAATAGAAAGCAAATGAAGGAAAGCCAATATAGGAGATCGAGAGGTTACAGTACAGTGTGAGTGAACAGTTAAACTGAACTACATAATGCTAGCCAAAGCAACCTGTAATGACAGATTCAACGACTGAGCTGAGGATGAAGATTGTGGCTAAACTCAAGGTAGACATTCAACCGAGAGTATGATTCGAACAGCTCAATGACAGAGTCCCCTAACGAGGAGACGCTGGATATCAACACTGCCATATGCACCATCCCACTAACAGCTCCTGATAAATGTTATCAGCGGACTTTTAGCTGTGTACAATGCACAACACACAAACCCTGAACCAGAGATCCAGACTAAAGACATACAAACCTGATGCAGAAGAGCAAACGAACACAGAGACAAAAGGCTGACTAATCGTACAGACAAGACAAGCAGCGAGTGGACACAAGAGGAAACTTACACTATTGCAAAAGAACTCAGGGCTATAAAATAAACATACCTGAAAGTACATAAAAACCACACAAAATTCAAAACGTATAATCTAAAAACGTAGCATCCTAACATCAACGTTTGGTAAATGGTGCTACATTCTGATTATATATTGACAGGACTTTTTCGTTTTTTTAGAAATATTTTCAGTTCAACATATTTTTGTATGCTGTCTGCAAAATCCAGCTATTTAATCTAAGATGTTTTCATACTTTGATATAGAATGATTCAGCTGGCAACAGAAGTTTAAACCACTAGTAGCACTTCTGCCTTGAAAGGTGTGCAATTTTATTATGTTAAAAACTCAGATCTTACATCTTTATGATTTTATCTCATTAAAAGGGGAAGTACTTACAAAACACCATTGTTTCAGTTGGTGGTTACCCTTGCTAGTGACTTGTGGGGATGAAATTAAATGCTAGCATTAAACTGAAAGTGAAGTTAAAAAAGAAAGTAAAAAGTTTTGTCTTTAACCACCAAATGAAATACTATACAACATATCAGATCACACAGAGCGCTTAAGCACTTACCACACACTGAAAAAATGAGCATTAGCAAGCTGAGCTTCGTGACAGGCAGCATGCAGGATGAAGCAGATGGATCGTCCAGAGAAAGTTCAGTTTTAGGATTTCCATTAGACCACAGGATTGTGTTTATGAATGCTCCGTTCTGCAAACATATTGAGTTTCTACACATTCACTTCTTGCCAGAGAACTTCTGGTGTTACCACAGGTAGATAGACGCAGCCACCATGACATTACACATTGGTTAGTTAAGCCTGTCAAGAAGACTCGAGTTGGTTTTTGGTGAGTCAAGATAACACTGCGAACACACTCCTGTGTTGCTTTTTTTGAAATGGATGAATCACATGCTCCACATGAGAGATGTGCAGCTACTTTAACTGAGCTGATGCTTAAAGTTGATGGTAGTGGTGACTATGTTCACTCTGTCAGGACCAGTGGTGGGAGATCTGTTGTGTGTTCTTGGGGTATCAGATTATTTTTGACCCATAAGAGCTTCTAAGTAGTTAAAGCTGGAGGATTTGAGCCTGACATTAACATTTTTGGCCCTGATCACTACCAGCTTGTAACACAACTTTTGGAGGAGACTTTTGCTTTGACTATGATACACAAAGATCACCTAGCTTGCACATTGTTACATTTTTATGTGAAACATGATAGAAATATTTAAGATTCTGCTCTTCTCTAATTTAAGTTGATTTGGATGAATGAACGGCTCCACACCATCATGTTTTTATCTTATACAGATATTCATCTGTACAAGTTATCTTTTGCATGGAATGTTCTGACTGTAATCTGTGACCATGACGGGCAGGTAATGTGTTTCTATGAATGATTTGACTTTTTGTCCTTCTTTGTCAAAAGCCATGCAGACTGCTGTTGTACTCTGTACTGTTGTTTAATTCCTTTGCAAAGACAAATTAAAACCTCACAAACACAAGTTGTTTGTAGTCAGTATGTTTCAGATTTCCATTATGTCGCTGAACTTGACACCCTTTGACTTTTGGCTGCGCAAAGTCGTGCAAAACTGCCCATAAAAATTGTGAATAGGATCACGGAGAAATGGCCACCCTGGCAGAGTTAATTACGGTAATTTGTTTGGAATAATGGTTAAAAAATTTAAATAAGATCTATAATTTTAATACAATGAATAGGAACGCTGGTTTTTAAATGCTGTTAAATTCCATCTAATTACAGATTTATTGTAAAACATTAACTATAAATAGATTTTGTCTTGAATACCTTTTTTTAAAGTTGAGAAAAAATTTGTTTGACTTTTTACTCAAGTTATAACCTTACTGACTTAAAGACTAAAAACAACCTGTGAGGAGAAAGATCAAGACAGTAAAATATAAAAACACATTTTATTCCAAATAGACTACACAACATGAGTTACTGGGAAACACAGTATTTTTACATCACAAGTGTTACCTTTTTATTATTTTTGATATTTATACTGTTTTCAGGTATATGAAGTTTAGTAATGGATCATAATTCATTTATGTGTAAATATGCTTTTAATTTTCCAACTTTTAATAAATCAGTGACTAAAATATAAATATGTAGCTTCAAATTCAATAATGCAATTAAACTGCATAATACTAGCAAATTAAAATTATATTAATGAGTTTGACCTGCAGAACAAAATGCAGTTAAAATCCTAAGCATTGCCATTGGGAGTAGAAGTGTAGAAGTCAAATGGTTCTCGTAGACATTTCGCACACAGGAACAAAATTGTATTGTCCATGTTTTTTCTGCCAATTGTAAAAAAAGACCATGAGGAGGATAAGACCGATGATCAATAGAGCGAGCACCACCCAAATGATTGGAAAGAGGATGTTACTGGTATTTCCTGTAAGAGAAACATCATTCCATGCATTGTTGATATTAAACATCAGTAATCTTTCACTTTCTACTTTCTCTCTTCTGCATAGAATAAATAATCATACCTTTTATCACCAGTGTGACAAATCTTGTCTTTTTCCCAACTTTATTTTCTGCAACACAAACGTAAACACCAGCATTGGTAGATGTGACTCTGGTGATGGTGATAGTCTTCTGGCGCCCCTCAGTGCTCATGTTTGAATTAACAGCAGCTGTGTAGATCCAGCTGATGTTTGAGGGTGGGTTACTGTCAGCACTACAGCTTAAAGTAACATCCTCACTCTGGAGCACCTCCTGGCTTTCATTTCCTTCCTTGAACTCAGGGGCGTCTGTGTGGGGAAAAAAATGAATGACAAATAATTTGCTTTAAAATGAAACATCATCTCAAATTACTTATTTTAACTCTTGAGAAATTGTAAAAAGATGATATCATTCTGAAAACTCAAAACTTACACAAAATGTCAAGAGACAGTGTGTGTTCAGCTGCTCCATGTGTGTTGCTTGCAATAAGCAAGTATTTTCCACTATCATTCTTTTTCCAGCGCTGCAAGGAAACCACGTGTTTACCATCTTTATACCAGGTGAGGGTGGGTGTAGGTAATCCCACCGGTTCACAGATATGTTGATGTTTATCATTCACTGTGATCTCATAGAGCTCTTTGCAGGTGAAAGAAGGACTGACTGTAAAAATTGTATCAGATTTATTTTCAGAATAAATAATCACAAACAAAATCTAACCTTGTCAATACCTTAGTGCAGTGTGTTTTATCGATATTGTGACAACATAAAAATGATCCAGGTCTGATGCACTCACATTCCACTGTGATATAAACTGAAGTGTTGCTTCTGCCAAGACTGTTTTCAACTACAGCCGTGTACTTTCCTGAGTCAGTCCTGGTGAGTGGCTTAGATGGATTAATGAGTTTCTCCTCATAGAACCACTGAACAGTGGGAGAAGGGTTCCCATCAGGTTGACAGTGTAACATGGCAATGTTGAAGACACTTTCAACAACAGTTTGGTGGTCTGGACAGGCTCTCATGAATGGTTTATCTGGGAATTAATATCAAAATAGATAAATCAGTGCTGTGGTTTTAATCAAAAACATGAAGGAAGTGGGTCGAAGTCTTACAATGAACAATAGCAGTGTAAGGTGGTGAGGCTACATTAGGGGGGAACTTTGGTCCTTTGGGTCCTAGATGCAGCTCAGCCTCACATCTAAAAGTTAATCCATTGTAATCTCTCTGAGTGGAGATTTTAAGAGTAGAAGATGCGTTTACTGGGGTCAAAGTGGAGTCATTAAACGTCTCTGTTTGCACATTTTCATTGCCTCTGTACCACTTCACTGTGAGATTCTGCACAGGAGCCACATTGATGATATCACATGTCAGATTGTGCTCTCTGCCCTCCATCATTGGACCATGACCCACGTCAGACACTGACACAGAATCTGGAGTTTCTGTAAATAAATTAAAGTTAAAAAAAAAATCAAATATCAGCATACAGAAAATATGCATTCTTTCACAAAGAAAATCTACCTGCTGATTGGAGGTAGATTTTCTTTTTGAATAAAAAGCACTGACATTTAATTCAGAGTAATTGCAGGATACTGGACACCTGCTGAGCATTTTAAGTGAAATCATTGCTTTCTTATTTTATAAATATCAATTCATGTAGTTTATAACACAATAAAACAGTGTGTGCAGATGTACTTACTGTAAACAGTGATGACTGGATTCACAAGACACTGGGATCCATCATTCAGAGTAGCATAGCAGAAAGGACTTGGAGTCCACTCTTGCTCTTTGTCAACCCTCCAAGTGACAGCAGGGGGAGGCATAAATCCTGTGCCTCCATACGGAGCCTCCCAGCCCATTCCTTCAACATCTGTGGCTGATGTGCTGCAGTTGATTGAAACTGGATCTCCAAATCTCACAACAATTTCCGAAGGTGCCAGTGTTAGAGAGCAACCTGTCATTCACAAAGGAAAGTTTTCACTCACAAAAGTAAACAGTTTGTGCAGCAAATGACTCACAAGAATATTCAATTTGAGATAATGTAAGGTAGGATGAGACAGACAGTTTTATTAAATTGCATGCTCAAAAAATGTTTTGTCTCACTCCCATTTCTTTTTGTTGCATGTTGGAAATTTGTTTAGATCCAACAATGCAAAATATGATTTTATGGCATTTTTAAACTTTTGATTATGACTGTATGCAAACATATATTCACACTAAAACATACATGAAACAAAACAAAAGACTAAATCAAAAAACAAGTTCAAACTGCAAAACTCAGTAAGTGCCCAAGACACCAGGGGAAGAAGATCAGGAAACAGAATGACACCAGGGAACTGAACTGAAAATCACACTCTGACAAAGGACAAAGGGAGACTGAGACAATATATACACAAGTGCGTGATTAGGGGAAGTGGAGACAAATGGGAAACACTTAGGAACTCAGGAATAACATGACAAGTAAACTCATCTCACTGTTCCCTTTAAGCTGTGCATGTGCGCAAACGTGCACTGCTAACATGGTCCTGCGTAAAGAAACTCCGTGCTGCGCGAACAAAAAAAAATCCCACCTGAATTTAAAATAAAACAAATAAATAAACGCAGCTAATCAACATCGCTGACAGGCTACGACAGCGTCCTTATTGTAAATGGTCTGATTCTTATATGGCACTTTTCTACTCTCCCAGAGTACTTAAAGCACTTTAAACAACATGCTACATTTACCCGATCGCACCAGCTTAGTGTGAGCTTCGTAGTGCTTCCTAGCTAACACATTCTAACTTGGATGGAACCACTAAGCTTCTGACCAGTAGGTGACCTGCTCTACCTCCAGAGCTACAGCCAACCCCTTATGTGCCACCACCGGTGTTTTAGCTAGCAAAGCACTGTGGCAGATGTGGGGGGAAGACAGGCTAATGATAATGTGTACCACCACTGAAGATCTGAGCAGGACAGACGAAAAGAAAAAAGTGGTCATAGTAAGCCAATCGCATGACCAATTTAAGATGATATAGCAACAGGATGTTATGTCAACCAAAGACAACCCTGATATCCATTTTTTTGTGTTAAAAGTGTTGACTTCAAATTATATACCAGTTTTGAAATTGTAGGCCACGTAAAACCAGAGTTGGAATAAAATATATATGTTTTTTTTTCTGAATACTATCATTGTTTATGTTTACTGCGGGAAAGCACTCTCCACTTGTGAGCAAAAACAAAAAAAGAAAAGAAAAAATCCCCTCCCTTTCCTACTGGTAGAAACGTACCATTTCGACAAATAAAAAGATGATGGTAACATGGCATTTGGTTGTTTAGAAAGACGGGGAAGTTTTAGGAGTGACAGCGGTGAGAGAGAAAGAGAGAGAGAGAGATGTGAGAGATTTGTGGTGTTAGTGTGTTTGGAGTCTAAAGTTAGTGTGTTGTGTAGTTAGTGTAGTCGATGAGGGTTTTTTTTTTTTGTATGTCAGAACAATGAGGCGGTATGTCACAGTTGCTGCCAAAAACTGCAATGTAAACGCTGTCTCCAAGTGACACACCTTCTGCTGTCAGGTCTGCAGGTATCAGGCTTGTGGCGTTCTCCTTTACACATTTACACACCTACACACTTAAGTGTTTTATTTTATCATGATAAAAATTCAATCAATGACAATTTTCTTTTTTTTTTATTTTAATTTTAATCTCATTAAAAGTGAAGCATTTAAAAAAGACCATTATTTTCAGTTTGTAGTTGTTGGTGACTTGTGGAGATAAGCCATTGCAACTAAATGCTAGCAATAAACTGAAAGTGAGGTTAAAAAAGAAAGTAAAAGGATTTGTCTTTGTCCACCAAATGAAATACTATCCAACATATCACATCACCACACTGTTCTATTGTGAGAGTCTTGCATCCCTTGTTCAGTGTGTTTATTTTTGCTTCCCTGGTCTTGTCTTTTCTAATTTCTCTCAGCTGTTTTTCCCATGTGTTTTCTGTTACCTCATCATTGTATTGTGTGTCCAGTGTCACATTTTCCCTCATGGTTGTGTGTTTTTATGTGTGCTTCCCAGTGTGTTTAATACTTATAATTTCCAAGTGTAGTTTTATATTATTTTCTATTCAGTTTTGAGTTAACGTCCAGCCCAGGGTGTCCAACTCCAGGCCTCAAGGGCCGGTGTCCTGCAGGTTTTAGACATCAGCATGGGTCAACACACCAGACTCAAATGATTAGTTCATTACCAGGCCTCTGGAGAACTTCAAGAGATGTTGAGAATGTAATTTAGCCATCTAAAACCTGCAGGACACCAGCCCTTGAGGCCTGGTGTTGGACACTCTTGGTCCTGCCAGCGAATCTGCATTTGGGTCCTTTCCTGCCTGCATTACACAGCCAGATCATGACACAGAGCTCTTAAGCACTCACCACACACTGAAAAGATGCGCATGAGGAAACCCAGCACCCAGACAAGCAGCATGTTCAGTCAGCATACAGGATGAAGGAGATGGATAAGCCGTGTTTCAGGATGGTCCAGCAGAAGTTCAGTTTCAGGATTTGCATTAGATGTCCTGCAGCACAACATTCAATGTTATCTTTACAGGTCCCCAAATAGTTTGTCTTAATTGATTATCCTACAATCACATTTGCTTTTTTTTAAACCCTCGAATTTAAATTTGATAATCATAATCTGCAGTTCACTCACATCTTGAAAGTTTGATTTTACACCCATTGAGTACAGTTAGAGTTACAACATTTATCATTTTCTAAAAATGTATACATCTGGCTGAATAAATTTCCAGTTACAACTATGACAAGTACACAGTCACCCATATCTTCAATACTGGTGCAGACATTTTGGCAAAGTTGTCTGTTTAAATAATAGTAGATATTATATAATATGTGGGGGGGTTTTTTGTTTTTTTAAAAAGAGGTGGTTTATGTCTAGATGTAAGAGACATGGAAAAGACAAATGGATTGAGACAAAATCTAAACATTGAAACATGTATCCAGGATTAATTTTAAAAAGCTTCCCTTTCCACAATAGCAGGGGCGGAAATTGTGAATACAAAGTTCTGCAAACATCAGAGTTTCTACACATTCACTCCTTGCCAGAGGACCTCTGGTGTTACCACAGATTTTACGAAAGATGGATTCAGCACCATGACATTACCCATTGGTTAGTTAAGCCTGTCATGAAAACTTGAGCTGGTTTTTGGTGAGTCAAGACAACACTCCTGTGTTGCTTTTGTTGATATGGATGAATTACATGCTCATAATGGTAGTGGCAACTATGTTCACTCAGTCAGGACAAGTGGTGAGAGAATGTTTCCCTTTTTCACTTAAATACATAAAATCGTGAATTAATGGAAATATAACTTTAAACATGCATTTTTATTAATTTTTTTTTTTTGCTTTCTGCCTACTGCCAGGAAACGTTTATTAGCTTATGCTTGAATGTGTTCTTTAGATATATCAGATTAATCTTGACCTTGAAGGGTTTGAGCCTGACATTCACATTTTTGGCCCTGATCAGCACTTATGGGGGAGACTAACCACTGGTAACACGAATGAGCTACTTTTGGAGGAGGAAAGGAAATGTACAGCCCACACACACCAGGTTAATTACAGTTGACTGAAACTTCATGGAATGCACCGCATCGCACATATTTCTATGACAGCAGATAAAGACTTTGAGCAACATTGATGCAAGGGCAAATTTAGAAACAGTGTTTGAATATCATTATAGCTAATACCCACACATCTTAACATTTTTCATGCATAGAAATCTGCTCTTCCTGTGTGAGGAGTGACATGTTGAGATAACGCAAACGTTTGCTTTCACTATGATACACAAAGATCACCTAGTTTGCACATTGTTACATTTTTATGTAAAACATGATAGAAATTTTTAAGATTCTGCTCTTCTCTGTTTTAAGTTGATTTGGCTGAATGAACGGCTCCACACCATCATGTTTTTGTCTTATACAGATATTCATCTGTACAAGTTATCTTTTGCATGGAATGTTCTGACTGTAATCTGTGACCATGACGGGCAGATAAGGTGTTTCTATGAATGATTTGGCTTTTTGTCATTCTTTGTCAAAGCCATGCAGACTGCTGTTGTACTCTGTACTGTTGTTTAATCCCTTTGCAAAGACAAATTAAAACCTCACAAAGATAAGCTGTTTGTAGTCAATATGTTTCAGATTTCCGTAACACCACTGAACTTGACACCCTTTGACCTTTGGCTGTGCATAGCTGTGCAGCTCTATCCATAAAAAATGAAAATAGGATCACTGAGAAAGGACCACCCTGGCAGAGTTAATCTGTTTGGAACAATTGGTTATAAAATTTAAACAAGGAAACGCTGGTTTTTAAGTGCTGTTAAGCTCTTACAGATCTATTACACAAGACATTAACTATAAATAGATTTTGTGTATAACCTTAATGAAATACTTTATTAGTACCAGAGTTTGTCATATTTGTGTAGTTTTTGAGCAATTGTGTTTATTGTCTAGGGTTTTATTTCTATCCTTTCATCAGGTTTTCTGGTTCCTACTGTTGTTTACTGTGTAAGTCTGGTCTAATTCTTTTTCATTAGTATTCTGTTCCTCTTCTGTTCTGTGTATTTGCTTTTGGTTCCCCCTGTCTTCCCCTTGTGTGGGAATGTCCTTTGAATTTTGCTGTTTTTATTTTTTTTTATTACTTATACATTATTGATTAGCTCGATATTCAGTGATGAAATAATGTAAAAAAAAATACTAAGAAATTAAAACTTAATGATACAGAGTATAATGTCTGCATCAAAAATATATTAAAGTAGAAGTAGACAGTAGCAATACAATACTTAAATGTAAGTAAATGTACTCATCTACATTGGGAATGGTCCTGTCCCAGCTGTCCTCCAGTGGTGTCCGGCATTATAAGTATAAGTAACTATATTAGTACTTTAAGACACTTCTAAGTTGGTTTCACTTTTCATATTGTGACCATTAGCTACTGACTTCATTCCTCACCTTCCAGAAAATGTATGTTAATGACACTGATACATATAGAGGGTAGACTCACCTAAAGCACTGTGCCCAAACCAACGGTCATTTTGTTGGCCAAACTTTTAGATTATTTCGCTCACAAACAAAAAAAAAAGTTATCCCAACACCTTGGAGGACGTCCCAAGGGAGTATAATCCCAGCATGATGTTAACCTGCTCCTGCGTTTCTTTCTTCAGTACTAACACTAAATCGACATCATGATCAGACATTTAATCCGGGCAGCCAGTTGTCAGATCTGGTTCTTCCAATTTTTTTTTTACATTGTGACAAAAACAGGAACAAACTAGTTTTCGTATCCGCATAAAGCGAAAATACTAATAGATCTTAAACGGGCTGCCCTCGGACACACACTAGCCTAACACTGTGTCGCATCTTGACAGCCTGCAGTAGTGCACTGGTGTATAAAAAGCATTCGGTGAGATTTAGAGCACTCGCGGACTTGCTGTGCTATAATGAGATGAATATTACTGCATGGGCTGTGATTTTAATCTGTAGCTGTATTCTTTCTTGTTGCATATTTTGGTTGTAAAAGTCGTGTTTTGTAGTTGTTTCTTACTGACGTGTCCCCATAGTATTAAATTACATACAGCCGAGCGAGTTCGTTCCCTTGAAGGACACTGACGTCAGCCAATAAGGACAGGGACCCAGCAGGAGGGGCCCAATAAACTAGTCTGATGGGAGGGAGGAGACGTGGTGCAGAGAGACTTGCTGTGGGGCAAGAGTAGAGGAGGGGAGGCCCTGGTCAGGCATCGTGAGGGGAATGACTCGCACTGCCAGAGACTGGCGCAGGTCAGTCACAGAAAGCGTCCCAGGTTTCGCGGGGCTACATACGGAATTGCAAAATGAGCGGAACTACGAGAGAATCGGTTGCGGATGGAGTTTCGACTTTTAATGTTCTTATAAGGAAATTAAATCAAGATTGGCTCTTTGGCGCAAGCTTCAGCATAATCCAAACCCTAGACTCAGACTGATGCAAACATCATGTCCCTTTCACAATAAAGCA
>VUQR01035285.1:12789-23922 GCA_015108515.1 Hemichromis elongatus | reverse complement strand
ATCTCACTGAAATGCTACTTTGTAGCTAAATGTGTCTTATTTTAAGTTTAATGAGATATTTTCACTAGAAATAAGATAAATATACTTGGTAAGATTTTTAATTTTTGCAGTGGTACATAATGTGACCTCATTATTTGAAACTTTGGCTATGTTTAACAGAAATATCCATCACTGGAACAGAAAGCAAAATATTTTAAAGGATAATAAAATACAATTTTGTGAGTATCGGATGAGATTACATTTACTAATGTATTTATTTACTAATCCACAAACAATCATTGTCCTTTTGTTAGCCCAGTGCATTTAATCATGCAAACACAGTCAAAACGATCCTCCTGAAGTTCATGCTGAACATCAGAATGGGGAAGAAAAGTGATTTAATGGACTTTGAACGTAGCCTAAAACTGCTGATCTGCTCTCCTGCATAACCATCTCTAAAGTTTAGAAAGAAAGATTTAAAAAGAGAAAATGTCTAGTGAGCTGCAGTTTTTGTGGGTGAAAATGGAAGGCAACAATATCTGAAAAAACTACTCGTTGCAAACAAAGTATGCAGAAGACTCCCCAAAAACCTAACTTTTGCTGCGACTTGGTGGGCACCAGGGGCGCCGTATAGGGGTTGACGGTTAGGACGATTCTAAGGGCCCAGGTTGAGGAAGGGTAAACCAGATCCCTTTTTTTTCTTATTTCTTTTCTCTTTTTAATATATACGTTAAATGTGCTAGGGCCCCTCCTACACATAGTGTATTTTGTCTATTTTGACCATATATTTAATAATTTAATAATATTTAACAAATAATGTATTATAATAATCTACTGTTTATGACACACCCCTCCCTTTCACAATAGTTCGTTCCACCTGTCCATCCAAGCTACGGTCGCTAGCATATCGTCTCTTGTTATGATGCCGCTCAGACAATGACAAACGCAGGCATGTCGCATCATACAGAGTATGTTTATCGGGTTAAATTTTAGCTGTGAAAAATGTAGAGGGCCCAGAAATTTTGGTTTCCATAGGGCCCAGAATTTCTGGTGGCACCCCTGATAACTGGCAAGCAGGGTTGTTCATTTTTAAAATTAATTTGCTTCCACTTCATGCCCTAACTTGTTGATATTTTTTAAATTTGAATGTCAGGCTGTGTTAAACCCGTAGCTAAACTCTGACATAAGGCTGCAGGAATAAAGCCTCCTTGTCCTGAAGTTGTTTCCTTGCATGAAAAATCTCTTTAGTTTAGGATCATGAGCTACGTATTAAACTGATTGTTTGCATTAGTTAGAATTCCTGAGGTTAAGCACTGCTGTTTTGTAGCCTTGATGATTATCAATAATCAGATTTACCGTCAGTCATAGATATTAAAAGCCTTAAAAAAATGTATAAGTCTCTGTGGGGCAAGAAGGAAACATGTGTAAGTGGGCATAAAGAGGAACTAATCTCAGTGTGTCAGGATTTTTTGTCACATTTTTAGGCTAACTGGTTTTCTCAATAATTATGTTTTATCTGATCTACATGAAACTATATGGTAGGAACACATGGAGCAAACAGTTTGCATCAAGGTAGGAAAAGGGATTTGGGAAACAACTAATTCTTTGGGAGTTTCTCATCATAGCCTGTGTCAGTGTAGTCAACACTCTTTAAAATTCCGCCTCACCCTTTGCCTTTGTTTCTGTTCCAGACAGGAGAGCCATTTTCTTCAACAGCCACAATGTTTCCAAACCAGAGTCTTCCTCAGACTTGACCTCGGTACGTCCAAAATGTCACTGAATGAAATGTCATCTCGTTTCTTTTATATTGTCTTTGTTCTTTTCAGGGCCACAACCCTGACTTTCCCAGGCTGTGTGGCTAATGCACATTTTAATATTTGTTTCACACAGAGAGAGAACGTGGAGGGAGTGTCTCAGCCACCCAGTGATGATGTCATCAGAGAGTTGTCCAGGTCATTGCGAGAAGCACTGGGCGTGTCCCTGTTTGGCATCGATGTAATCATCAACAATCAAACAGGCCAGCACGCCGTCATTGACATCAATGCATTCCCAGGTAGGCACAGCCTCAATCTTTCTCACACACAGACACACACATATTTAAATCAAGTATCTGCTCATTAAGTGTAAAGTAGTCCTCAGATTTTACTGGGAATCATAATTAATTCATCTTTAGAGAAACCAGGAGCTGTGTAATCTGAAACTGCTTAAGCTACAGTTTCTGCTAACTGCATTTCTGCTTTATATTAACCACAAGAGAACATGAAGCTTGTGCAGAAAACCTTAAAGCTGCATTCTTTCTAATGGTCAGCAGGGGGCGACTTATGTATTTGCAAGTTGTATGGAAGTGTATGGGAACACAGACGTAGGTTCTTTCAAGCTATGACCTCAGAAACCTCTTTACAGATGAGTCTCATTTTAATGTAATATGAAGTTTAGGGTTGTTTTGTTTTTTTGTTTTAATAAATGTTCCCTTGTAGTGTCCAGAAGGATCCTGAAGTGTCACAGATATTTATTAGTTTGTTTGGTATGAATTATAATATACTGTAAGTTTGATTGCTTTGTATCCTTGCTGAGGATAAAAAGTATTGTTTGGAAAATGGACCTGTGTTGCCTGCCAACACTTGTCACCTCGGGTGTTTCTTGGTTGTGGTATTATCTCAAGGCCTTGGACACCAGTGGGTGACGGTGATGTGACATGTACAGACAGTGGTTTTGAATTCATGTGAGTGGTTCGCATAGAAACACCACTTTAACCAAAAAATGCTGGACATTTCCTGGCCCAACACTACGGTCCTGACAAAAGAAACTCCCCAGTCTGTTACTGTAAAGAACTTTAATTACACATTGAATTGCTGAGATTTCTTAAAATAAGGAAAAAGAAGAGCAATTTCAACAGCGTCTCTCAGTTTTTCTACACGATAAAGAAATGGTGCTTATAAAAGAAAGGTGTCAGCACGACTCATTGGAATTAAACTGCAAGATTTAAATGTGTAAAATTAGAGAAATGTTTAACAAAAACAAAAAACAGAGCATTTTTTTACAGACAGTATAAAAGCATCTGTCTTTCAACGGATTATGTGCAACTTGGTGACATGTTCATTCGTAGGATAAGTGTGACAACTTTTAAAAATACAGTTAAAGGTCAAAACTCTATGCCCTTGTTTTCTGGCCCATGGGCCTTATGTTTGACACCCCTGGTTTAGGTAGACTGCAATTTCTTTGTAAACATGAGCAGCTTAATATGAACAGTTTAAGTAGTCAGCCAGAAGTCACTGCCTTTCTTCTTCTTAATATTTCCTACTGTTTCCAGGTTACGAGGGCGTCCCCGAGTTTTTCAACGACCTCCTGAACCACATCAGCAGCGTGCTTCAGAGTCACAACCCTGACTTTCCTCCTGCCGGGGAGCAGCCCAAAGGCCTCCCGGTGAGCACCACGGTACCCAACGCCGCCCCGCCAGCCCCAGGCTGCTGCAGCATGCTGGGAAAAGAGCTGCAGAGACTGGGCTGCAACTCGGCCATGTCACCCAACTTCCAGCAGCACTGTGTCTCCACGATAGCTACCAAGGCTTCCTCCCAGTGACTGACTTTATTTTTATTTTTTTTCTTTCTCTCCCATCCCCTTACCTCCCCATTTAATCCCTGAACAAATAACGGATGACAGTGGTGATAATAATAATAATGATTAATAATCATAGTAAATATGATGTTAATGATGATAATATATCTAATTGAGACACAAACCTTTTTCCTATATAGTTATTGGAAATGATGGTGATTGGATGTAAGCTTTTTTTCCCTCTTTGCCTTCCTTTTTTTCCTCGTTTTGTCTAATGAGACTTTAACAGTACTGTAATGTGAACTTTGGGAACTTTTGTCTAATAGCTGATTTTATTTTTCTCTCTCTTACGCGAGGTCTCTGTAATGAAAGGGTCCAGAAGACGTAACTAATTAGAATGGCCTAATCACGACTGGAGAATGATGTGCCACTAGATGTGCAATGTATGACCCCTTGTATATCTATCACACACACACACACTCACTTAGCCACAGGTACATTTAAGTCGTGGCCAACTGTGCCAGTGATGTGTGTGTGTGTGTGTGTGTTTGTGTATTCTGGTCAATACCACTGAGTGCTACGTGCAAGGGCGTAGAGAGAGGAGGCGTTTGGGCATTTGAACACTACTCCACAGATCCCAGGTTGCTATGTGACTGTGGCCAATCGACTGCAGAGAGTGATGAGATTGTATTATTGGTTTAAACAAACAGGGGAGCAGAGGGGGGGGGGGTTTCTGCTATTCCGAGTGCCATCAAATTTGATTTGAGTGTAGGAGGAGAAGAGAAGAGCATTATTTTTCAAATCTTAAGAGGATAAAATCTCCGTGACCATGTGACCAAGTTTCTTTTTCGTAATGATTGTTATGGCGTGCGTGCGTGTGTGTGTGTGTGTGTGTGTGAGGGTGTTTCTTGAGTGTTTTTCTGATAAAAAAAAAAAACTACATCCTTTTTGAGTCCCAGTTTGAGTTGCTCCAGTGCAGGAAGTTGAGGATCACATTCCCATGTTTTAGTGTCTGTGGATGTTTTCCGAAAAATTCCATGATTTTTCAGAATTCCAGTGGGAGCTTTCGTGGGGGTTGTAGTCTCCTTAAACAGGCTCCCCACGTGTCTTCTACGCTTGTATCTGTCACCTGAGAAAACTGAGGCAAACTTGACCGACGGACAGACTTAGGGCTGCTGTGTAGCTTGTCACTTTGGATTACCGTAATAAGAAAATCAAGTGTGTGTGTGTGTGCGCGCGCGCGTGTGTGTGTGCGAATACCCATCTAAACTGAGTATTCGTCTGAACAGTCTGAGATAATCTAGTTATTTGTTCAGCTTTATTGTCTCTTAGCGCTTCTTACAGTTAACTAAACCAACAGTCCAATCCACTCATGTGCTTCAAAGCCTTAGTCTCTGACCTGTCTGCTGTTCCAGCTGCTGTATTTGTGTCACAGTTTAAGTGAAGTGAGGAGGAGGAGGTCCAGCCGTCGTTCCCAGCGTTCACTGTGAGATTTTTGTTTTGTTTTTTTAAATGATTTTGTTAAAATCTTATAATGTCCTTACATCTACTAAGAGCAACTTTATTTTATTGAGATTTTATGGGGGAAATGTTTTATATAAATGAAAGCAGTGATGTTTTTGAAAAAGTGGGTATTTACGCAGAGGGATGGTAAAATTCTGGGTCTTGCTGTACAGGTGGCGTGAAAGGGACAGCTGAGAGGTTGTTGCATCCCTCTAGCATCTAGCGGGAAATGAGTGCCAACCTGCAGCAAATACAGATTACTGCATTCCTTCTCTTGTCCCAGAGAGCTCCCCTTGCTGTCTTCTTTCCTCCATCAGCATCCAAGGGAACCGACTGTCCTCTTGCTTGCCCTGTGAGCGTGAATATTTGTGTCATTGTGGCCACCTCACCAGCATCTCTCTGGGACAAAAGAAGAGCGACAACACAGTGGAAGTTGGCCTTCGCTACATTTGTTAACAACCCCTCTGAGTGTTCTGGTTTTGATTTCCCTTCAAAGTGTAGTGAAGCAACAATAAATTCAAAAGTACCACATCAAATTCAGATGAGTCTAGGTGTTTCCTCACCTAGGAAGAGGGGCAAAGCTGTGGTTGAGTCCCTGTTTAAATTGGAAAAGGCTGATTTTTCTGTGTGCGCCACTATACTGTGTCCCATCTCGTGTTTTTTACTGTGCTTCTAAATGGGGAAATATAAATGGTTAATCCCACTCTTGGTCATTTCTGCAACCCAGATGGTGTCATCATGCTCCCGGCTTCCACCTGAATGTGTACTTCTTGGGTGTCTTGTACAGTACATGTATACGCGCCTATGCTTACATCCGTACAGTATGTCGTTTTGTATCGGTTCTGTAATTGAGAAGAATCCTCAATTTTGTGACTTTTTTAATTAAATGGCCAATTCAACAGGGCAAAATAAACATGTGAAACTAATTTGGGTGTGTTTCACTGCTTTTTTGTTTGTTTTTACAACAATCAGATGTAGGGTTAGCCGCTTATAAGAGGCTCAGAGGTTTGATCCCTGGCTTCTCCAGTCTGCAAGGGTGCCTTTTTGATATAGCCATATGAGTATGAGTGTATAGGATGGATACAAAGCACTTGGAGTACATAGAATAACGTGTGACTGCAGTGTAAACTGCTTTTACTTATTTAATGGTTTTCTAAATTTTTTACCTTCATTCTATAAAATTGACAGTTGACAAAGGAATAGTAATATGATGCTTGAAAGTTTACCAAAAAATACACTATTTAAAGGCATTTTTTGTGATTTATCCCAAAACATGCAGTCTAATGTCTTTGTTACTTTGTGTTAGTGCAGTTCAGCTTTTAGGTCCCAAGTCATTTCACATCTATAAAAGCACTTTGCCATGTGTGGCACACCAAACTACAGTTGATGGTTCTGTATGATATGAAATGTCATAACCAAATAAAACCAAAATAGTTTGGTATTTTGGTCACACAAAATTAACAGGAAAAAAAAAATTAACAGTTAACATAAATGGCACCAAGACTTCTTGCTAAGTGTTAGCAGGACTCCACATATCAGCTGAAAAAAGTAACACCACATTTCCAAAAGGGGCTCGTCTGGATGCAAATATTTGAACACCAAAGGAATCACTGTGCTTCTTTTTTTTTTACTTTTCTTCTAATACCATGTCAATAATGAGGGCTCTAAAACTTCAGCGCTGTAGATTTTAAGTACTTTGCATTTGCTTTGAGAAACTAACCTGATTTTACTCCTTAGATATAAAGAGAGGCAACTGCCAGCTATACTTATACATTTTGTATTACTGAAACCATAAATTGGCTATAAATACTTTAATTTCTTTTATACACAGTTCCTTTATAATACTGAGCGCAAAGAGAAGACTGCAAAAGAAAATGCAGCGATTCTCCACCCGGCCTCCAGATGTTTTATTGTTTCAGCGTGTATCGGTCGCACATTTCATAGTGGTAGGAAACAGTAAAAAACGAAAAAAGACACACCAAGTTTTCCAACAGGGCTAATGTAGACACTATACAAAATAGCTGCTTATTAAAATAAAAATATATCTTTTCATAATCTCAGTCTTCTGTACATGTAAAAACAACACAAAGAGAAGATATTTACAAGAAGAGAAATAAAGGTTTCTAATGCTACTTCCAGCTCTTTGACACGCCTCTGTACGCGAGGTGTTAATGGGACTGCAGGTGATGCGCTGCCGGGTTCGCCAACAGGCCGAGAATGGTCGAGAGACAGTGAAGCTTTTCCTTAACGTGCTCGGGCAACTTCTCGTTCTCCTTATACCTGCAGGGAACACAACAATTCTTACTTTTTGTGCCATACACATACAAATATACAGACCCAGCTCTGTAATTTTATTCTCATACTAGTTTGTCCTCCACTCTGCCTCTGTATCAGCACTCAGTTCGTCAACTGTGCAAAACAAGTCATTCAGCTCATTTTCCATTATCTTTAAGAAAACTTTCTTCTGATTGGCTGCCACATGCAAACAAAAGATGTGAACAGCAGGTGGATGTGGCTTCTGAAATGGCCGTATTAAAAACATTTACTCTCACTGCCCTTTAAACACTTATTATTATTGTTTTTTTAATCTTTTTCATCTTCTCATACATATTTTTTAAAACTTCTGGCTTGTTTGTTATGAGCATCTACCATTGTAACAAAAGTTTTAAAATAAGGTAGGTAAAGGGATAACGGAAGACATTTCTAATGTGTTTCATACCTGGTGATCTTCCCATCTGGACACGTGTAGGTGATGCAGGAAACTCCTGCCTGAACCACCAGCTGAGAACCATCGTTGAACTGCACCCATACCTCTCCACTCGTCAGCTACAGATAAAAAAAAAAAAAACAAGGATTTGGTTTTTGTCACAGCGTCAATTAATTTTCCAAGTCACAAAATATTAATTTGTCATCAATTACCTGGGACGCCCATCCAACATTTGGCACAAATATCGACTTGACCACCTTTCCTGTGCTCTGAATGAGGTCCTGTCGTACTGGGGAGCTTTTCTTACTCAGGCTGGCTGTGGTGAAGTCAGACCCATCGTAGGAAATCATCTAGAAATAAATCAGTAAAAATCAAACGCAGATCTTAACACGGCCTACACACCCAAATGCTCAGGTATAACCCCAGGTGCTGTTTCTATGTTTTAAACTTCACTATTAGTTGTGTGGTTGTACTGTGAGAAAAGTCCCACTGCCTGAAACCAGTGAACAATGCATGCATGACATGTTTTTCCCCTGAAACATGGAAACCACATTAGTCTTCATTTTATCCTGTAATGTCAGAACTTACCGAAGGAGTGATTTGTGGAGGTTTAGGAGGTGATGCTGTATCCGGAGGAATAGGGTGCGAGGGTGCAGACGATGAGCCTGGAGTGTCTGAGCTGGCAGGTCTCCTAGAAAGGAGAAGAAAACAAACATTTGTCACGCAAGACGAGAAAAATAACAAACAAACAAACCAAAAAAACAAAAAGAGTTGTCACAAGGTGGGTAGAATTTTCCTGTCACCTGCCAATCGTTATGGGGAAGAAAGGGACATTCTTGGTGCTGCGCTGCTCCTCTGCTGTGATGGCGGCCTCAAGAGATAAACACATGCCGTGGCCCTCGTCCGACAGCTCCACATACCTCCGGCACTCCGGGCTCAGGCCGCTCAGCCCCGCTTCGCCCTTCACAGTGTACGACTTCCCGCTCTTCTCCACCACCCGCACCAGCTCTGATGTCTTGTGAGTCTTTGCGCCTGCGTGATGCAGTTATTACACGTTAATTTAGACTCATCAGCTCAGCCACCTCGTCAGTGACGTTCAGCAAACACTCACTGACTCACCATCATAAAAGCAAACTTCCAGGTCCGCGTTAGGAGAGTTCTCCATCAGCATGACCTTGGCATACTTGGTGTACAGAGTCACTTTAGGAGTCTTGGATTTCACAAGCTGAACAAACTTGGAGGCATACTGGTATTTTTTCCAGTATTTATCTGAGACAAAAATAAATAAAAATCGATTAAAATTTTATTTCTAATTTTTTATTATCTGATGTTAATGGGTGTGACGCATCCGACAGAATACCTGGAAGATCCTCGTAGCTACAAATGAGAATATCTTCTGGAGGCGCTGGCGGGCAGTCCAGCACAGGAAAACCTTTTCCACCATTAGGCTGGTATATCGTCACCTACAGCAGATGGTAATAATAAGCCACAACTTACAAGATTGAATATTTTTCACATGGAAAGTTTTATTAAGTAATTGCATGACAACTGCTGATTGAACTAAAGAAACTGTACCATTGATCCATCACAGGAAATACGCAGGACTTCTTTGACTCTTTCTTGACCACTGTGACATTTTAACAGCTCCATACACACTTCACCTGTGTCCAAAATGCTCACCTGGATGTAAGACAAGAATAAAAGAAATTAGATATCTAAAAATATATCCACTGCTCACACAGAGAAATAACAACATGAAAAAAAATAAAAATCTTACAACAGCATTTTTGGTCTTCTGTCTGATCGGCTTCAGTCGGGTGGCACACAGAGGCGGGATTACGTCTCTCAGTGTTTTCCTCGCCTTATCTGTACTGGGTTTGGTTGAAGAGAGTTTTAACTCCCTGTCAGGTGGAGGTTGGAACTCTAATCCGGGGATGTTCTCCCTGTGTGAGTCGGAGTTGGAAAGAAGCTGGTGGTGCAAGCTGGGGTGAAGGTTCACGCCACGGCTCATGGGCTTATCTGTCCAGGAGTTGTGAACACCTAAAGGTCCTCTACTGCTGTGGGTGCTGCCATCTGCGGACCTCTGTCCAGAGCCTGAGAAAGAAACCAAAACTTTTGGAAAATGTTGTAGCTATGATTAAAACAACCAAAATAACACAAAAGTGCTATTTTACCTTCAGTGTTCAGCCAATTAGAAACTCCCTCTAAGTCCTGAAATTGCAGGTTTGGTGGAAGTGCAGTTTCTGTGAAAAAATACCCAGAACTAAAACAGAGAGTGTCATCTGTTAGCCTCAATAACCTGATGAAAAAAAGAAGAAATGATCATCAACAGGCTGACTGCTTACTTTGCTGGCTGCTTAACAGGTGGAGAGGGGAGTCTTCCATGCTCTGAAAACGGGTGTGGAGTGGAAGACACGGGGAAGACTGGGTGTCCTATACCAGCCAGAGTCTCCTCTGAGTGGCATCGCCCCAGCTCAGCATGAGTTGAACCTGCTGAAGTGGACATGGGACGGTCTGAAGAGTGAGCCCTCCTCAGGTAGCGAGAATGAGGCTCTCCGCTTTCTCCACCGTGAGCCGCCCTGCTCCTGCCCTCTCTGTTGAACCTGTCCAATGGATGCTGCTGCTGCCGCCACTGGTCACCGTCCTCAAAACGGGCACTGTTGGGCTGGCGTGGAAGGCTTGGGATGGGTGCCATGCGATTAGGCAGAGCAGAGCCTATCATGTGTTTTGTTCGCCTCTGGAGGCGGCTGCTGCCGCTGGCAGATGTGGAGGAGGTGTAGGCTGTGGAGATGGTGGCAATGCCACTGTCAATGGACCCTTCATCCCCAAGCCCCAGCTCTTTGGTCCTGACCAGCAGGCTCTGGGTCATGAATGGGTGGTCCAGTACTGCAGAGAGGCTGGGCCGCTGGGCGGGGTCTTTCTGCAGCAGCTGATGAATCAGGTCCTGAGCCTCCAGAGAAACATGAGTAGGCATCTCATATTCCCCAAGAACCACTTTGGACAAAGTGTGCTTCACTGTGTCCGTGTCAAACGGAGGGCGACACATCAGGAAAGCGTAGAACATGCATCCTAGTGACCAAACATCTGATTCGAGCCCGTGGGCACTGCGAGTGGCCACCTCTGGGGAGATGTAGTTTGGTGTGCCACACATGGTGAAGTGCTTTTCGTTTGGGAGTTTGAGCTGAGTGGCCAGGCCAAAGTCTGCTATCTTAATGTTCATGTTGCTGGTCAGCAGAAGATTGGACAAAGTCAAGTCTCGGTGCAAGATGCCGTGAGTATGTAAATAAAGCATCCCTTTCACCGTTTGGTCCATGAAATGTCTCGCTGTGGAGCAGAAAAAAAAAAAAAAAAAAAATTGTTGTTTTTTTTTTTTTTAATTTACAAAATCC